>QLPN01003693.1:33155-71183 GCA_003314395.1 Albatrellus ellisii
TAATCCCACTCTTCATCGTCATTCGGAACCTCTATTACGTTCATCAAACCAACATTCAAACCTTGGTTACCAGGAGTAACATACTAGACCTTCCCTAAGACCGTCCATTAGGCCGCTCTTAGCACAATTGATGTTTCTGTTTTGCTTTGTGCTTTCACAGTTTATGAGGTTTTTTTTCTGCCCTTCTATCTATTTGTAATCTACATTACTACTTCATCCCATCATTGCTATATGTATGGTGTTTCATGGGTGATGATCAATAGGGATGGGGACAGGACAGGGACATTGGTAAGGAATGTTGCAATAAGCTATGTATACTTTCACATATGATGCTTTATAACTCAATGTTGCAATGCAACAGGTTTTTACACTGGTACAACAATGAAGGTGATGACAGGTGACAGCAAGATGTCAGGGAGAAAGAAGAGAGTAAAAATTTACATCAACTCCTCTGTCAAGCAGAGCTTGAGTCCTAAATCAAGTGTGATGGTGGCATGTAAAGGGGCACTCTGTGCTATCACTTGCTCTCCAGCAAGAGGCCTGATCTCCATTGGATGGTCATGAAGGAAATGACCACTCAGATGGATCTGCCTGGTGTAAGGTGTATGTGTCCAGGGGCACTGAGTGGAGGTCAAGGGGTGTAATGTGGAGGTGGATGGGCCGGGCACTATTATGTCCCACAAGAGGGCAGAAGGTGACAAGGGATGTAGGCTAGGCACCACAAGTCACAAGTACACACACTAGCTTCTCTGCTCTGCCAAATGCAGTGCTGACAAGGTAGTGGGGGGCAGGGAGGAATTGGGAGCATTTGAACTCCTTCTGAACAAGGTGGGGGGGACAGTGAGGAGAGGAGGTGAAATGGTGGTAGCAGAAGATGAGTTCTGATTAATTGTGAGGCCAACAGTAGTCAGGCCAAACAACAACTAAAACAAAAGGCAGAAGGGATGATGTGCACTAACTAGCAGATATCTCAGAGTATATTAAACAAGTCAAGATGAGAGTAGAGAACTTGTACTGTACCTAGTAGATATCCCAGATGATCAGACTGGGGAATATCACTAGGTGTTGTAGAGTATATGTAGTACTGTAATGTAGGGCAGGTCTATGAACCAGCAAAGGTCATGCAGTAGCACTATAAACAATGACCAATAGCTGAAGGCCCTCATAGGATGATGAGTAATGTCTGCAGTAATCATGAGACAGATCAGTAATACTCCACAGCAGGTGTGAAAAGGCTGAGTGAGTATCTGCAGTAGATGTGAGAAAGGGGTCATAAGTACTTTGTAAGCATGCAAATCAGAGATCAGATGACAGAAGCATCATCAGCTGGTGAATCCTGATAAGATAAGTGTAATACTGAATAGATTGCTTCACTAGATCATAAGCAATATGAGGGTCAGTAGAGATAGAGAAAATATGGAAAATGAAGAGAAAAATGAGGAGAATAAATAGTGGCCTGACAAGCAGGAGCATCAAGATGCCAACTAGACACTCAGCCATTCACATGATAACCACTTCCATTTCCTCCACACACCATCCATGTCAGGTCTTGAAAACTGGGAATTTGCAGAGACTCAAAAGTGCAGACAGATGGTATATATGGGCACTATACTGCTTACAGAAGGAAGCAGGGAACCTAGCCAGCTACATAACCAGACAGGTGGAGGGTGATGAAAACTAGGCATGTGCAAGGTGGAAGAGCAACCTGTTATTTTTGTTAGTACATGGTTGAGTATACATTTACATGAAGGTGATATGTGCACAGACCATCATGATGTAGTGGCCAGACATGTGTCACAGTATAGTACAATTAAGGCAAGTACACATATGAAGAGAAAATCTATTTAAGAATGGGAGGTCAGTTGGTAAGCAGTCCTGTATTAGGGAAAAATGGACTGTAATGATGTCAACATGTGGCTGAGGTAGTGGTGCTACAAAAAAGTCCACCCCTGGTGTGGCATGCTGTGCATGGCAGTGCAGCATACACATGGCAGTGTGGTGTAGTGTGTAGCACATCATCAAAGTGACTTCATTGATCACTCTTCTTTCCTCTTTCCACCTGCCTACTCTGGGCTCTCTCTGTCTAGCTTGTCTTATTAAACTGTTTGTCTCTCTTTTGTGAAGGAAATTTCAGTTCTTTTCTATCCAAAGCTTGCTCTGGGTGGTTCTTCCAGAGAGACAAAGCCTATAGATTGTGAAGTCTACCAGCACAGCCTTAGTTTGCTCTTGTCAATGGTAGTTGTTCATTCAATTGCTGGACCTCTCTCACTCTGTGGTGCCCAGCTGCTTGCTCTCAACCTCACTTCCACCTATCTAACAGAAAAGGGTGATACCTGAGTTGCACCTTTTTCAATAAAGGCATAAGCATTGTGATCTGACACTGCCTTGCAGCAATTTCCTCTGACTGTGACTATCTGGGGTGTGTGGAGGATCTGGAAACTCTATCTCTGGCTCTGGCTCTGGTTCTGGCTCTTGCTTTTTTTCACAGCTGCCTTTCTTTTTTTAAATGGATAATACTTCAATGTATATATATTTATCCATTTCTATGCCTCATCCTTTTCTAAAATTGATATCTTTTACAGCCCTGGGTCTCTTCAATATGAAACACCACCCCCAAATGCACAGTAACATACTCAATTGCCTGGATATGTTTCTCCTTTTTTCCTTTTTTTTGACTAACATTTCATGATCCTTTCAGTCCAGAACTGCCTGATGCCAATCAAAGTCCTGAGATTCAGCATGAGGATGCAGTGTATGGAATCTTGTTGGTTTCTGCATGAGTTTGAGGTATAGAGGTGGTTAGATAGATATGTAAGACCAGAGCAGCAGGCTCTTGGACTAGAACACATAATGAGGGGATGATGATGATATTAAGAGGGCATATACTGGGATAGTGGTGGGCTCTGTGTAGCATAGAATCTGTGTGACTCAACTGGTAGCTCTGTCAGACCACTATTATTTCCCTTATTTTTGCTCTTCATTTTTCCTATTTTGGCAGGCCACTATTATTCTTTCTGTTTTTCTCTTCATTTTTCCTATTTTTCTTATGCTTTTACTATCATAGATCTTACAATCACTCCTGATCTACTGAGACAATTCCTATGGTCATGCATTCCTTTTGTTTGTCTTTATTGGCTGATGATGTGCTAGTCATCTTATCTCCAATCAGCCCATTCTATATTTAGTTATGACTCATTTTCTCACCATTACTGTGGATGCTCACCAATCCTTCTCACATCTGCTGTGGAGTATCACCAATCACTCCCACAGTTACTGCAGAGCCTCAGTCAGCACTTACACATCCCTTCTATTATTAGGTATGACATCACTACTTTACTTTCTTGTTCTCCTGCCCTGCATGGTCTGTGCACTCTTCAGGGTACTATATATACAGTAGTCCACTTAGTGTTATATCCCCAGTTCTGATCATCTGGGATATCTGCTAGGTGCAGTAGTTTCTAGTTCCCTCATCATCCCACCATACTGATCATATATCTGGGATATCCACTAGCTTCTGAAGCATGATTGTCCTTTTTGTTGTTTTAGCATTCTTCACTTGTTCAGCTTTGATGTCTAGCATCAGCCTCACATATTTTTCTTATGTCTTTATTGCTACAGGTCTTACAATCACTCCTGATCTATCAAAGTGATTCTCATGGTCATGCATTCATCTTGTTTGTCTTTATCAGCTGATGTGCCAGTCATCTGATCTCTGATTGGCCTGCTTATAGAATACCTATGGTTCTTTTTCTCACTGTCACTGCAGGGTATAACCAATCATTCTCACACTTACTGCAGACATCAGTCATCCTTCTTCTGATTGGTCATTTTTATTATCTCTACTGCACAGCCATTGCTAGTTCATATTCCTGCCCTAGAGTACAGTACTATATATACTATACAACTCCTAGCATTTATTTCCCAGTTCTGATCATCTGGAATACCTGCTAGGTACAGTACCAGTTCTCCTTCCTCTTTTACCTTATACTGAATATCATCTGGCATATCCACTAGTTCAAGTGTGATTGTCCTTTTTGTTGTTTTAGCATTTCTTCAGTTGTTTGGCTTTGATACAGCATTGGCCTCACAAGTTCATGATAGCTCATATTAACTGGAAATTAGCTGGTGCTTGTAATGGGTGGGAAGTAACTTGTAGGTAACTGGAGAGGAGGGGTGCACCCCAGACTCCTTGAATACAGTAGTTGCATATGTCTGTCACTCTGTCTCAGAGCCTTGTCTCCTTGGCAGTGTCTGCATAAAAGCAGGTATTCTAGTAAGTAAGTAATAGATGTTGTATTGTACTATGTGCTGCCAGACCATTCTGGTGTGTGGCTGTAAAATGAGTAAGGAACCTAAATGTATGTCCAAGATTGTCAGTAGCCTGCTTGCAGATCAGAGGTACATGTATGTCATCATCTACACCTCTCAATTCTCAATTCTGTATGACTGACTCCATCCCTCCTTTTTCATAGGTCACCACCACACACTCCTGAGCACACCCACCAAGTTCAGCATTAGCAGGATAGGATCCAGCATGAACTGCAAATGACAACACCATTATCATGTCATACATAGACAGTGGTGCTGTAGTTCCTGAATACAAAAAGTTTGTTGATGAACTAGCAACAGAAACAAAGCTGGAAAAATTCCACTATGGTAAAATCACCTTAAATCAAGCCAAAATCAACCAGTATGAAGAAGATGACAGGGCTTGCAATGCATATCTCAGTCTATACACAGGCCCTACCACTGAACACCACATTGACAATGATGACCCTGCCTATGACAACTGGAGAACACTCAAAACTAAATATGGCATTAAGGGGGCCATGTCCACTTTTCACACTCATCATATGTTTCAGGAATTCAAGTTCAATGACACTACACCCTTCACAAAGCAAATTGAAGACTTGGAACTCATGTGGATTGAACTTATGGACAGCAGTAAAACCATGTTGGACAACAACATGGCACTAACAATGCTCATGGGCTTACCCAGCTCCTGGAGCAATGTTGTCACCACCTTTCTAGCAACACAGCTAGATCTCTATCAAATCGACAGTGACATCATTCAAAAGACCATCATGGAAGAATCAGATCACCTCAGTGGCCATGCAAACTCACTCCTCTCAGCCATGCAGTGCACATGTGGCTTCATTTCATCAAACACAGGTTTGACCATCTCACCCACCACATTCACATCTACTCCCTCCAGTTTCACATTGCACAGAAAGCCCAAACTCAACTGCTACACTTGCACCAAATGCAGCCCCAGTGGCCATTTGAATGATTTTTGCTGGATCTTACATCCAGAGAAGAAAAGGGATAGGGATACTGCTACTGCTAAGTCCACTGTTGCATCCACTGTCATTGTTGATCCTCCACCTGTACCTCCTGCTGTTACAAGTACTACACTAAATGTTATGGGAGCAGTGTCCTCCACTTTGTTCTATTTCAATGTGCACAAAAACTGGATGCTTGACAGTGGTGCTAGTGATCACATTAGCCCATTCCCAGCTGACTTCATGCTGGGATCCATCAAAAACTTGCCAGGCCTTATCTGCCTCAGAAACAACACAACAATGCCTTACCTTGGAGTTGGAAAGGTCCAAGCATCTGCAAACATCAATGACTGCCTCAAAAATATCACCCTCAAACACATACTATATGCACCAGAGGCCAGCAGGCAGTTTATCTCCATATCACAACCCACAGACAAAGGACTCAAAATAACATACAAAGGCAATACCTGCCACATCTCCACTCCCAACTCCATAACTCATGCCATTGGCACCAAATCACATGGAATGTTTTGGTTACCCTTAACCATCACATCTTTGTCCACCCTTGCATCATTAACTACCCTCAAACCATCCTATGCAACTTGGCACTGTAGGATGGCGCATATACCACACTCCCTAATGCAGAAACTTCAAGGGACCAACAGTGTCTCTGGATATAACAGCAATCTGGCACTACCCACCAATATGACCCCCTGCAAAGGATGTGCCATCAGGAAACTCATGCACCACCCATTTCACACCTCATCCAAATGAGCAGTGCACCCACTGGACCTCATGCACAGCAACTTGGTTGGCCCCATGCAGACCACCTCCATGCAGGGTTCCATATACTTTGCCTCCTTTATAGATGATTTCTCTGGCCATGCAGTTGTGTATGTGCTTCAAACAAAAGACAGGTTGTTGGCCACTCTGCATGCATTCTTATCTTGGGCTGAAACCCAATCAGAATGAAAACTCAAGGTCCTATGCAATGACAGGGGAGGAGAATATATCAACATGGACCTACCTGGATATTACAGCCATCTTGGCTGTAGCTGTATACAGTATGCTAGGCAGCCCTAGAGGGTAGCCATACATGTACCATAATGTACACAGCCATAGCCATATGGCCCATACCTGGATATTATGGCTGTCTTGTACACCATACTGTACCATCAGAGGCTTTGAAATGAAGGCATACAGCACAGGTGATGGTACAGAGGGTAGCTGTACATGTATCATAATGTATATGGCTGTAGCTGTATACAGTACAGTAGGCAGCCCTATCTGTCACTCTCAGCTCTGGAAAAGCGCTACCATCCTCCACCTCAAGCCAAACATGCATCTTGACCACACCCCAGGCAGTGCTGCTTTTGCTCAGTGGTTGCTTCAAGTTGGTGCTGGATGCCCTAACCCATCCATCAAACTCCCCACCAGCATGCACCTCTCAGAGAACACTGTCCAGATGCTCATTGACTCCATCTACCCTGGGATTGCAGAGGGGAAGCCTGACCAGTACTTCCTGGAGCACACCATACTCTCCTCCAAGAATGACACCATTGATGATCTCAACTCTGCCATCCTTGCCCAGTTTCCTGGAGAGGTCACCACCCTGTTCAGTGTTGACAAAGTCAAGAGTGACCAGGAAGACAATCCCATTGAATACCTCAACTCCCTCAATGTCTCTGGCATCCCCTTTGCCCACCTTCATGTCAAAGTTTGCTGTCCCCTCATGCTCCTCAGGAATATGGACCCATCCTATGGACTCTGCAATGGGACTCACCTATTGCTGCCAGAGGTCAAATCATGTGTTCTCAGGTGTTGCATCTTGGGTGGCAAACATGCAGGCAGGATTGTGTTCATCCCCAGGATGGTCTTGGAGCCCTCTCAAGAGTCACTGCCCATTCCTCTATCATGCCACCAATTCCCAGTTTGCCTTGCCTTTGCCATGACTATCAACAAGTCACAAGGTCAATCAGTCAGTCATGTTGGATCAGACTTGTGCTCTGGAGTTTTTGCCCATGGCCAACTCCATGTTGCATTGTCATACTGCACATCTAGGGACAGGATCAAGGTCCTCTTTCCTGAGAATTCCCAGGGTGGATCAACCTTGAATGTGGTGTACCCTGAGGTTTTGCAGAATATCTTACCAGGGCCTTGGTGAGTTTTGTTCCTAATAGACTATATAACATTTTCTAATTTAATGTGGTGTAGAAGAAGCAGCAGCAGCAAAGCTGGGAGTGTAGTGTTCAGGCAAGATTGGTTTTGTACTGGATTGGTAAATTGTACTGTTGAATTGCACTATTGTATTATACTTACATATTCTCTCCCATCCTAGGTGAGGGCACAGGGTTTATGGTGGAAGGGAGGTGATCAGGATTGGTGTATTGGTTTGGAAATTGGAGTTGGTTTATGAACTGGGATGGGTCTGTAAATAGATAGAGAAATGTTTCCTACTGGAACAGCATATGTATACTTCTTATTCTCTGGATACTCCTTGGTCTGTAAATGGGTAGAGTACTGTTTGCTTTTATTTTCTGTTGCAACAACCTATGTATACTTTCTCAGATGCTTTATAACTCAATGTTGCAACACATGGTTTTTTTGGTGTCTGAAGTGCCACTACAAAAAAGTCATTCCCTGGTGTGGTGCACCACACATGGCAGCATGGCACATGCATGGCAGTGTGGCACAAAATTCCTGCATGTGCATTGCTGTGTCAACAGTGTGTGACCCCCCTACCCACCCATGCCACCACTATATGAACAGCATGCAGCCACTACCACCCCACCCACACTGTTGTACCAGCACAGTGCAGCCACCCCTCCATGCACTGCCACTGTACCAGGACACCCTCAACTCACATAGAAAGCCTCAGCCTCCCTAAAACAGAACTATCAATTATATTCAACTTTGTGCCTATTGTTCAACCACTTCTGTTTACATCTATGTTTGCTTTTTAATGTTGCAATGCAATGGGATAGGTCTCTACTCTGTAGCTGGAGAAGCAATTGGAATTGGTCTGTAGGTTGGGATTGGTCTGTCAATTGGGGTTGGTCTATAAATTGGACTTGGTCTGTAGACAGATAGAGTAATGTTTCCTATAACTTTCTGTTGCAACAAGGTATGTTTACTTTCACAGATGAGGCCTTATAACTTGATGTTGCAATGCAACAGGTTTTTACACTAGTGTGTAGAGGGACATGTGGTTCTTGCTGGGATAAACACACTAGAAAGTTTTTGTGTTCATTTGACCATTTGCTTCAACAGAGCAGACCTCAAAACCTCCATGTTACTTTTGAAGACATGCTGACAATCTGTTTTGCTTTAGTGTAAGCCTTACCTTCTACAACTGGACATGGAATCATTTCATCATTCACTTTGATATTGTTATCTCCATCAACTCTATTAAGAACTTGTATGCTATTTGCCACTTCATTTATCGTACTATTGTACTGTTGTCTCATAAATCACCAATTCAAAGCCATCACATTCAAGTCCACAACATACAACATCATTTCCAACATGCATTTTGTGGCATCTTACCTATTATTATCATGGGTAGCAGCAGTGGTCAGACTGGCTCATAAGGATTGAGTAACTTTATAAAAACTGAGTAACCCATGCAGCCAACTTGTATGGATATCAACTGCTGGTACAAATCACCCACCCAAACCATGGCACAACTTTATCTCACAAATCATCTCAACATTTCTCCTATTCTATCTTAACATTTCAACCTTCCACTTGACTACCTCACTCTACCTCAGCCTTGGTATTACTGTCAGATTTGACCATCTTGTGTGAATCTCTTAACATGCCTTTCTGACACACAAGATCATTGGTGGCCAAGTCCCTCATCAAGTTTGTCTATATCTTTGTCCTTTCCATTTCAAGGCATCTGTCTAACCTCAACTATCCTCAGATGTTCAACATTGAAAAGCTCTCAACAATGTAGGTTCTCCTTTCCTGCAGCTGGTGTGATACACATTAATGATCAATTCATAAAAGGCATTCTCCATGTAGCACAGATTGCAGCTGAAGAACCAATGGGATACAAAGGGGAGCCTGCCACAATATGCAACATAGACATGTGCTCCAGCCAGGACATGTCTATGCTACCCATTGAGTAGGTGGCTCAGAAGGAATGTCAGATGGATTGGCCTGATAACACTTGATGTTCAGTGCAGCATTCTCCTAAGCCAGGTCACTCCACTCAAGGAGGATGGAAGGGCAACAGTGGGTAGAGGGTGGGCAAAAGCCCAAGAAGGAAGAGAAGCACCATCATGATTGTTGAATAAGCAAGAACAAGGAGTGTACCCCAATACATGACGGGGAGATCAATTACTGATCAATGTCCAAGAAGAGTCCTTTGTATGTGCAGGTCTGGGCAGGCAACAACAAGCAATAGCATTGATAGTAGATAGGAAAGTGGGTCCCTGAATGGGGAGAGAACAGTGAGCATAGCTGCAGCAGATAGTAGTGGGGAGTGAATGCAGAGAGAGTGACACAATGTGGTCAAGTATGCTGCAGGGTAGATGAGAAAGTGGAGGAATAAGATGGAGAGAGAAGTACTCACTCAGACAGGATGTAGGACATCTGAGGAGTATGTAGGTAGTTTGTCCATCTTATATAGTATATGTGAGTAGAGTTGGGGCAGAGAATGCATTGTAGAGTACAACAATTACTATAAGTGGAGGGATGTGCATTGTCCTGTGGAGTGAGATAGTGCAGGGATGTAAGTGGATAGTGTTACAAGGCACTTGCTTTGGCACCTTGTAATGGTTTTCTTGTCTTCTCTTTTTCTTTTATCTTTTTCTTTTATCATACTTACTAGTAAAGTGTAGTATTATTACTACAAGTGTAAGCTCAGCTTGACATTACTTTGTAAGGACTTATCTTCCTTTTTTGGTACTTAAGTATTTATATACTTAAGTGTGAGCTTAGCTCCAAGTACTATATTAGACTTATCTTTTATTTATTATCTTTATTTATTTGTTATAACATTTACTTGCTAAGGACTATTACTATACAATTAGCAAGGACTCATTTCATTTGTCTCTGTTTACCTTTGTTTATCTCTAGTTCGTTATGCGTTTGTGGCTGAGCCACTACTATACCTATGGACATGTCTTTAGTCATGTGTCTCATTGATTGCTGCACAATCATTGTTGATCCATGAACTTTAACTACTTGTACTATCTTCAGATCTCCAGTTTTGTATAAGTAGTTGAAAGACTGGTGGTCTTGAACCCCAGTCTTGTCAACTTTGCAATCTAGGGATTCTCCCTTACTGTGCTTGACCTAAGCTCTGTTATGAGGCACTTGCTTTTACACCTTGTAATGTTTTTACTTTTTTTTACTTCTTTTTTCTTTTTCTTTTACTTACTATAAGTGTAGTATTAACTACTGCAGTGAGCTTAGCTCCTACTTATAGTAAGGACTCATTTCTTTTCTCTTTTATAGTACTTAAGTATTTACATACTTAAGTGTGAGCATAGTTCCAAGTACTATATTAGACTTATCTTTTTCTTTATCTTTCTTTCTTTATTATAACATTTACTTGCTAAGGACTATTACTATACAATTAGCAAGGACTCATTTCTTTTGCCTCTATTTACCTTTATTTATCTCTTGTTCATTATGCGCTTGTGGCTGAGCCACTTATATCACATGGACATGTACTTACTGTGCATTGCTGTGCAATGTTCATTTACTTACTGTGCATTACTGTGCAACTTTACTATACTTAGATCTCCAGTTTTGTATAAATAGTTGACTGGTGGTCTTAAATACCAGTCTTGTCAACCTCGCAATCTAGGGATACTGTGCTTGACCTAAGCTTGCTACAAAACTCGCTTCACTCTCTAACTAAGTCTACAATCTCTAAGTCACTCTAAGCATCACTAAGACATCCTAAACTTGTCACTCTGGATCCTCATATAGTCATTGGTGGAATCATCCTCATCACAATCTTGTTAATCCCAATCTTCATCATCATTAGGAACATCTATTACACACATCAAGCACATATTCATTCTCCAGTTACCAGGAGTATCAATACAGACCTTCCCTAAGACCATCCAATAGGCCACTCTTAGCAAGCTCACTACAAACTCACTTCATTCTCTAAGAACTAAGTCTAAAATCTCTAAGTCACTTGAAAGTGTTGCTAAGATATTCTAAACTTGTCATCCTGGATCCTTATTTAGTCATCAGTGGTATCATCCTCATCACTATCTTGTTGATCCCTTTCTTCATCATTGATGAGCACCATGTGCACATAGTGCCAGAAAACAACCATCAGCAACAACACATGAACACAGCAACATAAATGCACTGTGCATGACAATCACCCACTGTCACATCAATCACCCAATTGCTTAGACATCAGAATACAATACTGGGCTCAGCCAACAAGGAGCAGGACTAATAGGATGAATAGGCCAAAGTGTGGTCTAGACCCACCAAAGTAACCATGGAGGCATGAGTCATGAAGTCAGCTTTTGGTGCAATCAGTGCTATTCCTCTTTTGCTCATCCACCATAGTACAATACTTTATTCACTCATGTTCAGACTCCACTTCATTTCAAATATCCCTATGATCAACCCTGCACTGTAAATTTTCTGTTGTGTTTTGTTGTGCTCCAGCCTTGGAGCTGGACTTGTATTTAGATAGTGCATCATCAGTCAGAAAGAATATATTTCCCCTGCCCATGATTTGACTTCTCCTCCCTGTCTGGGTCCATTTGTGAAAAAGTGCATTCTGACCTTCCCTCTATGTGTCTCACTATCAAGAAAGTGCACATTGCTTGTAGGTCATGTCTATCATTGCATTGCATTGTGTTGCAGTCTATATTGCACTGTGTCTTGTCTCCATTGTATTGTGTTCTCTATTGTGTTCTCCCTAGTGTCATGTTGTGTTCTTGTTATCATGTCATATCACCCATTTGTTGCCCAAGTTGCTTTTCCTTTTTGTTACCCAAGTTGTGTTGTGCTATCATGCATATCACTCTTAACTACTAACTCTCTCTACCTTGGTGTCTAGAGAACCTTACAACTTGCACCCTCCAGCAATTGTTGTGGTTGTGGTTGATATTCCCTTTCATCCCAGCACAGCACTTATCATCATCAGGAACACTTATTACATTTATCAAGTGCATATTCAGTACCTTGTTACCATGGGTACCATTATAGCAGACATTCCCTAAGACTGTTGATGAGCATCACATGCATGTAAAGCCAGAAAAAAAAAGTGACCATCAGTGACATCAAGCAAACACAGCAACATTAATGTGCTGCATGCAACAATCATCTGCAGCCACATTAATTGCTCATTTGTTTAGGCATTGGACTATAGGACTAGGTTTGGCTGATGGAGCAGGATTGATAAAATGTGTAGGCCGAGGCATGGTCCATGGAGTCCCAAGTCATGAAGGCAGCATTTGGTGTGATTGGTGCTTTTCCTATTTTGCTCATCCATACTTTAATTGTCACATCCAGACTCCATCTCATTGCAAATATCCTTATGATCAACCCTATGTTGTAAATTGTCTGTTTTGTTTTGTTGTGCTCTCATCTTGGAGCTAGACTTGTATTTAAATGGCACATCATATGTCAGAACAAATAGATTTCCCCCACCCATGATCTGACTTCTCTTCCCCATCCAAGCACATTGTGAAAAAGCATGTTCTGAGCCTCCCTCCATGTTTCCCACTATCAAGAAAGTGCACATTCCTCATAGGTCATGTCTATTATTGTGTTGCACTAGTTGCATTCCTGTTTGTAGCCCTAGTCACATTGCACTATCATATTTATTGCCCTTAACTACTAACTCTCTCTACCCTGGTGTCTAGAGAATCTTACAACTCACACCCTCCAGCAACTGTTGTGGTTGTGGTTGTTTTCCCCCTTCAGCCTGGCACAGCACATATCATATTGGAGCCCACCATGAGGGGCTGCAAGTCAAGATTATGTCTAGACACCACTATGACCTTCATTCATGAAGACATACAAGCTTGTCGACAATTGAAGCACTATGAGATGAACTCAAACAATTTGTCAGTCCATTGCATTATTCTCCACCTTCCACACATTCCCTGCTCACAGAAGAAGAGCTAATCATAACCCCATATGCTTCATCTCCTGTAGACTCATCATTTTTCTTGGCATCCAGTGCTTTATCATCACCCTCAATCTTGACTATCACCTCAACCCCATCACACCAAACCAATCACCAATACCTCCTACATACACTGCCTCATATCACACCAATGGCAACTCAGTATGTGATGCTTATGTGAGGCAACAGAACCATGCCAAAATTCAACCCAAAGTGCCCCTGCAACCTTCAACAATACTTTGAATATCTCAAATTTCACTTCAATCTCACTCAAATTCAAGACAACCAAACATGTAAGATTCATGCTTGACACTATGTCAACATAGATGTCCAGGACCTCTGGGCAACACTGCCAACATACAAAGATACTGCCAAAACATATGAAGATTTCAAAGTGGAGATATATATATGAACAATACCCTGGGTCCAAGGTCACTTGGAAGTGGACCCATGTGGATCTATCCTTCCTAATACAAGAACAAAGACTTTTGGGTATGCAGTCACTAGGCAACTTTGCTGACTACCACTGCCAGTTTGTAGTCATTGCAGGTTTCCTGTGGAGTGCCCAGCAACTCTCAGAATACAAGCAGGGTAACCACTATGCTGAAGGCTTCCCACCTAGTCTGTGGGAATGCATTGCTCTATGTTTACAGATTGTTCTGCCACAGCATGGTTGTGAGAATTCATATCCACTCAAGGATATAGAGGTGGCAGCGCACTATGTACTTCATGACATGATGTCAGCAATTCACACAACAGGCACAGCACCATCTGCAACTACTTCTACTACCTCACCACCTGCTACTAATATTAAAATAGAACTGCCCAGAGTACTGGATATGGACACTTGGGCTCAGGTGATCACCAGAGCACTCAAGTCCCAACATGTGACACATCCACAACAGCAAGGTACTGCACTGCCATATGAAAATGGTAACATATGCAGTTTCTGTGGCAAGACAAACCACTATATTCATGAGTGCTTGGTTGTAAACAACTACATTGTGCAGGGTAAAATTAGTCATAACACTGATGGAAAAGTAGTTCTGCCTACAGGGATCTTCATACCTAGAGGCATCACAGGATGATGGTTGCACAACCATGTCAATGAGTGGCATCACCAAAATCCAGGAAATGTCAGTGCTGGTCAGATGATGCTCAACATGCAGGGGAAAAATGACCATGCCTCCAGTAGCAATGGCACCAGCTCATATCAGCTGCTGGAGGATGAGCATATTGTGAATCTAGAGCACAAGTTGTATAACCTGCATTGCACACATGTACCCTTCCAGCCTACCATCAGGACACAATGGCAGCACACAGCAGAGACTTCAGCATCAGGTGACAATTCATGCAATGCACTGGAAGTACCTCCACCTCAACAGTCTAACTCACATGCACCACAGGCAACTCAGGAGTCAATGCCTCCTCAGGCTGAGACTACTCAGTCAGCAGCCCATAACAATAATGGTCCACCCATTCACCCCTTTGCCCAGGCTTGAGATGCAACCATTCCTGTGCCTGTGTCCATCAATCCTGCACCATCATGTGTTGTGCCTGCACAGAGAAGACCTGACAATGCATACTGTGTGGATCTGCCAATTCATGACAAAGCTCATGCAGCAGAAGTCTTCCAACATGCTATGGAAATGCCAATGACTATCACCCATCATCAGCTCTACTCTATCACCCCAGAAGTCTGCTACCAAGCTTGGGAGGTGATGACAGCAAAGAAAGTTCCCATCAATCCCATCCCCATGGCAGCTGCAAATTATGTAGAGGAGGACAACAAAAAAAACAACATCATCAATAGCTATGCTCAGACCATCTCCAATGAAAAGGTTTGTTGCCTAGTGCACAATATGCCACACAAATTTGAAGAAGTGGTCATGTCTAATCAGCACAGCAAGCCTATCATTGTCCCCAACCCATACAAAGTGTACCTTCATGAGTTTCCACCTGGCCAGCCACCAGACTCACTCATAGTCATGAAAGAGTCAGTGTTGCTATGTTCCATATTGCCACTGGTTGACAACAATCAACAAATCAAAAGCATAATCAATCCAGGGTGCCCAGTGATCATGATGTCAGAGGAGGTTTTCCATTCACTTGGCCTAATTTATGACCCAAGTGTGGTCTTAAATATGCAGTTGGTGAACAGTGAAGTTGACAGGTTGCTTGGCCTCACCCATAATGTTCAATTTTTATTTAAAGACATCACATTATATTTGCAGGTTCACATCATCTGCAGTCTGGCATACAACATCTTACTAGGGTGACCATTTGATGTATTAATGTGAAGCATAGTGTGCAACTTTGGTAATGAGGATCAGATGATCATGATCCACAATCCTAACATGGGGTCATTGGTGACTGTGCCTATGCTACCATGTGGGTCCCATCAATTCCAGTTTCACCAAAAAGAAGTATTGGGTTTTTGTGATTTGAGGATCTGACCACACATTGGGGAGATCATGACAATAAAGACATGTTTATTTGCAACAATCCTGTTCCCATATTTCACCTTTACAATACAAATCCCACTCCAGCTATGCTCCCAGCTTCCATTTTTCTTGATTCTTTGGACTCCACTGTTGCCATGTATGGGAAGAGAAAGTGCAAGCCAGTAGCAAAGAAAGTGCACCTGGTTATGGCTGATCTCCCATCATGTTTTTGCATTATTTGTGATATATGCAGTGATCCACTCACATATATTCCTATACTTTTACCAAATCCCCTGCCATTTATTCCAGTTGGACACTATACTAATGAACACAGAGACATCATAGACAGAGCACATGAAGGCAACTTCCTTTGGCCTGCCAAGTGTGATCTCATGCATCACTATATGTGCTTGCAGCACTTGGGTTTTGCATGGGACGACTCTGAGCAAGGACATTTCCAGGAAGACTTCTTCCCACCTGTCAAAATCCCCATTGTCAAACACGAGCCTTGGGTACAGTGCAACATACCCATCCTGCCAGGTATCTACGATGAAGTATGTCACCTTATTACCAAAAAGATCATGGCTGGTGTCTATGAGCCATCCAACTTGTCATACCAATCTTGCTAGTTTTGCATTGTCAAAAAGGATGGTACCAGTCTTTGGATTGACAATCCAACACTCTGGCATACCCCCTTTCACAGACCTTCTTGCAGAACAATTCACAGGTCGCATTTGTGGTGCAACATTGGACCTATATGTCAGCTATGACAAGTGATCACTCACAGAATCATCATGGGATATAACCACATTTCAGTCACTGTTTGGCACATTGCATCTTGTCACCCTTCTGATGGGGTGGACAAATTCTGTTCCTATTTTCCATGAAGACATTACTCATATTCTACAGTCAGAAATCCCACATGTCACCATACTGTTTATTGACAATGTACTGGTGAAAGGTCCTGACACTGATTACCATGATGCCAACAGTAAATATGAAACAATTCCTCAGAATCCCAGCATCCAACACTTCATTTGGGAGCATTTCCAAAATCCAAACCATGTAGTCCAGCAAATGAAGGCACATTCTCAGGACACAAGATGGTGCTCTGCACTCCAAACTTCAATGCTGTGGGATACCACTGTACTCCAGAAGGCCATATCCCTGAAGAGTCATGTGTCATGAAAATATCCAGTTAGGGTCCTTGTCATGACCTCTCTGACATTTGTGTGTTCCTTGGCACTGTTGGTGTCCTTCACATCTTTATTCACAATTTCACACATTGCACTCATGCTCTCACCATGCTTACTCATAAACTCCAACCCTTCATCTTTGGTCCAGAGCAGCTAGCAGTGCAAGAAGATCTCAAACAAGCCATTCTCTTGTTGCCTGCACTCAGACCCATCAACTATCATTCACCCACACCTGTTATCCTCTCAGTCAACACCTCATATATCACAGTCAGCTTTATCCTCAGCCAAGAAGATTTGGAGAACACTGGGTGATGCTATTTTGCACATTTCAGCTCAATAACACTTAATGATCAAGAGTCATGCTTTTTGCAAGCCAAGCTTGAGATCCATGGCTTATTCCATGCCCTACACACATTAAAACTCTATCTCATAGGTGTTTGAAACCTCTTCATCAAAGTTGATGCCCAGTACATAAAAGGCATGCTAACCAACCCAGACCTTGTGCCTTCTGTGAGTATCAATAGGTGGATTATTGGCATCCCAGCATTTCACTTCACACTTGTGTACATACCCAGTGCAGTCCACAGTCCAGATGGACTGTCATAGAGGCCTTTGCAGCCTGGTGATACTTCTGAAGCCAATCATGAAGAAGGATTTGATGAATGGATCAACCACTTTTATAGTTTTATGCACATTATTCACCCACCATTCCTGTGTCTCCACACTACTTCCCAATTTCTCACCATATTAGCTAACAGTATAGCAGATTCTCCAGTAGAGTATCACAACCAGATGGTGAAAACACACCTACAAACCCAATCCCATGTAACACTGCAGTGCTGTGACAGTATGAAACCAGAGTCTGCATATATCCCTAAAGGTGGGAGACTGGGTGCACTCAACTAATGATCACTCAAAAGAAGAGGAAATCCAGCCATAACTAGCTGGAGTATATTCAGCTATACTACAGCTATCTATATACTCTAGGAGATCATGCACGGACCAGGCACAGTACTCTAGGGCAGATGCTACAGTACAATACCGCAGTAAGTAATGGAACATGCCAAAGGTGCATGCTATGACCTCATGGTCTAGAACTAAGGAGTGTAAGTAGATAGGGATTAGATGTGATCAGATAAGATGGAAAGATAAGATGATCATATCTAATCTAATCAAAGGAAAACATAAAAGAAATGAAAATAATAAAGAGATAAATGCATCATAAAATGGCGCCTGACAGACAGGATGAGTGGCTTCTTGCTGTTTGTGCATGGCTAGGAGACTTACATCACCCCATTGATATCAATGATGCACAGTATGTGAGATTTGTATGCTATTGTACTGAATTTTTTGTGGTCACAGGCTGACTCTGGTGAAAATACCCACATGGCCAGCACAAAGCAGTCCTCTTTTACAAGGAGCAATTACCAATTCTGCAATCTGCACACAATGATATCAGTCATCAGGGTATTTATGTGATGTGCACATTAATTCACAAACACTTCTGGTGGCCTCAATTGCTGTGAGATGTCACCTGGTTTGTGCAGACATGCCATATCTGTCAATTATGGCAGATTAGGAATGTCTTGTTGCCACTGACAGTTGCAACACTGGGACCCTTACTCACCAAAATGTACATGGATTCCATGCACATGCCTCCATCTGGTGGATATAAGTATATTGCACAAGGTCATTGCTTGCTCATGCATTGTCCCAAGTTTCACATGCTGTGCTCTGAGATGGTGAAGTCCCTCAGCAACTGGATATTTGAAGATGTCCTTTGTTGCTGGGGGGCACTTATGGACATTGTGTCAGACAATGGCACACCATATGTCAAAGTGCTCAATTGTTTGGCATGGCAGTATCACATCCAACATATATGCATCTCTGGTTACAATTCTCATGCCAACAGCATCATCAAGCATCCACATTTTGATGTGCACCAGGCATTGTTCAAGGCTGCAGATGGTGACCAGTCAAAATGGTCCCAGGTTGCATACTCCATGTTTTGGGCTGACCACATTACAATTCATAGGCACATGGGGTGTTCCCCTTATTTTGCAGTTACTGGCACACACCCTATCCTACCCCTCAACATTGCCAAAGCCACATATCTCATTCTGCCACCAGATTCCATTTTATCTACCACCAATCTCATTTCTTGCAGGGTGATCACACTCCAAAAGCATCAAGAGCATCTCACAGAGCTCCACTCCACAGTATTTGATGCATGACAGGAAGCTGTGGCCAGATTCAAACACAAATTTGACATAACTATCCATGACTTTGACTTCCAGCACAGTGCTCTTGTCCTCATCCACCACACTGCCATTGAAAAAGTGCTAAACCACAAAATGTGCCCCTGCTACCTTGGACCTCTTATTGTGCTGTCACACAACAGAGGGGGTGCATATATACTCTGTGAACTCAATGGTGCAGTTCTTGACAGGCCTATTGCAGCATTTCACATCATCCCCTATTTTGTGCAACAGGCAATATCCTTGCCTCCACTCGATGAACTTATCAACATCATGACCAACAACCTCCATCAACTGGAGTCCTCTATGCTCAATGGTGTTGAGGAGAATGACACAGAGTGCACCTAAACCCACAACCCTTTCACCTTAGTTACTTGCTTTATCCTCTTCCATACTGCTACTGGTTTTCACAACTTCTCTATCACTTTCACAATTTTAGCCTTTTCTATTGCAGATGTCCAGCAGCTCATAGTGGTACAAACAAGAAAAACTGAAACACATGCACACAGCACCCTTTACTCCTGCTCTTTTCCCTTCCCCTTCAACCCCACTGCCTTCCAATGCAGCACATTGCACTCCAGGTTCTGCCACTCTTGCTCTGTGAGTCATGCACATATGATCTGAATCTTGGCCTCCAGCAAGTGCATAGAGTAGTCAATGGAGAGCCACTGCAGCCCCAACTTGGTGTACCATGTTTTGTACCATCACAGGACCCCCCAGTTGGCAGCACCTGCCATGTCACTGTTTTGGTAGTCAAGCTGTAGCAAAATCATTGGGATGTCAAGGCCCATGTACTCACCTACCTCTGGTAGGGGTCCCTCAGAACCTGACAGCTTGCATGTGACAGCACAACTGGGCCTGGCTGCTTCACTGCTGCCCCATGTGAAGAGCAGTGTCAGGGACCATGGTGCTATGATCCAAGGATTAGTGCCCATGTCATGCTGCACCTGTAATGGGACTCACCTGCTGCAACCACCCAGTCTGGCTGTACCACAAACTCACAGTGTTGCTGCTGATGTGTGCACCTGACACATTGCCCTGCCTGCTCATGCCACAAGTAGATGGTGTCCACACATTGGCACTGGGAACAGGGTTTCATTGCCTGGGAAGTGTCAACCATGCAGAGGAAAGGTTGCAGAAGGAGTATGTACCTGCTGTGTTGGCCCCACATTGGTCCACTTCTGCCCTCATCACTTGGCTGCACCAGTGTCAGGATCATCAAGCCTATGGTGGACATCCATAGTGCGAGACCACCAACTCCCAACGTATCCCTGCTCTCCTTTGGAGAGGCTTACTGGGAGCTGCCTTGGATCTAGGCCAAGGGATGAGAGGACTCAGCCATAGAAGAAGGGGATGAACCAGCTGTAACAAGCTGGAGTCTATTTGTCTAGCTACCTAACTACTTATAGTACTATGGATTGCACACAGACCAGGTGCAGTACCTAAGGGCAGGTCATACAGTAACTAGAGTGCAGCAAGTGTGGGAACACAGCTTACAGATGTGCAGCAGCTGTGGGAACTATCCCCAAGAAGACTGTAACAGCAGTAAGTAAGATATCCAACAAGATAAGATGTAAAAGATAAGATGAAGATCTTATCTTATCAGATGATCTAAAGAGAAACAATAAAAGAAAGAAATAATAATGGTAGGGAATAAAGTCAGCAGTAGGAGTCTGACAACCAGTGACTATCTTCAGGGTCATTGTGCCTGCATGCACACATTTTTGTTGGTGTGGTGCAGTGTCCTTGTCCACATCTTCTGTGCCACATTTTGAGGCTGTCGATGCAGTTGAGCCAGTTGGGTCTGCCATGTCTTCTCTGGCCTCACCCTCCTCCATGCTGCCCTCCTCATCATTGACATCCTCATTGTTGGCATCATTGATGTCAATAGACTCAGGAGGCACAGGTTGTTTCTCTTTGGCCGCTTGATGGGCTGCTGCATGTGCCTTGACACCCAACTCTTGCATCTGTGCCCACCCATACTGCAGTGGAGGCAGCATGGCCTTGATTTTCTGCCTGCATGTTCTGACTCCTGCCTGCAATGTTCCCAGTTCAACCTGTGGTGCCACCAGGTGCTCCTCAGTCATGCATAACACACCCACCTCCCATGCCACCTCCTCCAACAACACCAGCTCTGCCTCTTCCTGAGTTGTGCATTCCACCTGTGCATGTTCTTTGGCTTCATGCACTTCCTGCTTGCACACCTCACACTCTGACAGCTCCCACAGCTCCCACTCCACATGTTCTCATGCCTCATGTTCTGCCAGCTCCTGTGCCTCCCACTCCACCCATTGCATCCCTGCACCCTGTCCCCCATCCTCACCCAGTCATGTTCTGACCCTTTTCTGGGATTGGCTCCCCACATTCATGCAATGATTGTCCTGTACCCCCATCCATGTTGTGCCTTGCTGAGGGTCACTATACCCACCTATCTATCCAACCCCTGCTGCTCTTCCTCATCCACTCATTTGTTTGCTCTGCCTGCACCATCACCCCCATGAGTCATCCCTTCTGGCTGTGTCTTGTGTCTGACTGCATTGACTGCAGACAGTCAAGATTTCAGCTGGGAGGAGATGATGAGCATCACACACACATAAAGCCAGAAAAAAAAAAGCAACCATCAGCAACATCAGGCAAACAGTGACATTAATATGCCACATGTGACAATCATCCACAGTGGCATTAATTGCTCATTTGTTTAGGTGTCAGACTATAGGACTAGGTTCAGCTGACAGAGCAGGATTGATAAAATGTGTAAACCAGGGTGTGGTCCATGGAGTCCCAAGTCACAAAGTCAGCATTTGGTGCAATCAGCACTTTTCCTATTTTGCTCATCCATACTTTAATTGTCATGTCCAGACTCCATCTCATTGCAAATATCCTTATGATCAACCCTATATTGTAAATTTTCTGCTTTGTTTTGTTGTGCTCTCATCTTGGAGCTAGACTTGTATTTAAATGGCACATTGTCTGTCAGAACAAATAGATTTCCCCCACCCATGATCTGACTTCTCTTCCCCATCCAAGCACATTGCAAAAAAGCATGTTCTGAGCCTCCCTCCACATTTCCCACTATCAAGAAAGTGTGTGTTCCTTGTAGGTCATGTTGATTATTGCATTGCATCCTACCTTGCATCATGCTATTGTGTTTATCACCCTTAACTACTAACTCTCTCTACCCTGGTGTCTAGAGAATCTTACAACTCACACCCTCCAGCAACTGTTGTGGTTGTGGTTGTTTTCCCCCTTCAGCCTGGCACAGCACATATCACTGTCCAATAGGCTACTCTTACCAGATAGTCCATGGATGTAGCAGGAAGTGAGATGTTCAGAGTACATATGTGTGGTAAGTAGAAGTAGAAGTGTGCATGCATCAGGAGAGAAGCTGAACAAAAGTGTGGTATGCATGAAATGTTCAACATCCTTAAGTACCAATAGCTACCATGCACAGACCACACTGAGTAAATGTGTGGGGCATGGGTGTCAGAAGCAAAGAACATTACATAATTCCAACATGGCCTACAAGATATGTCTGTTGAATATTCATATGTCCTATACCATACTTATCATTCATCTTCCTACACATGTACCATTTACCTTACTGTATGTATGCATTACAGGTCTTCACATACTTCCTCTTCTTTTAATCTCCTTAGACTTACCTCCACTTGCATGTATTGAAAACTGAGAAATCATGAAACCATATTCAAGATGAAGTGTCAATATATTTTTTTCTATTCACATATACATGACAGGTGTCATGCCATGTTTCTATATGTTTCATCCATGTTGCATTATATTGTCCACAGCATACACAATCTGTTGAAGATTCCCTAGTGCATACACTACATTTTGTTCAGCTTCCTCCCTCCACACATGCACACACTTTACATACTCAAGATGTACATTACTCACACTCTATGTACACTTACTTCTCTTACTCAGACCACTTACTACATGTCTGGACTACCCACTCCACTTCCTACTCCAGGACAATGTGCATCCCTCATTATAGTAGCTGTTGTACTTTCCAACTTATACTCTGCCCCAACTCTATTTCACCCCTACTATATAAGATGGACACCTACACTACAACTACTCAGACATCTTTCCACTCAGTCTGAGTAAGTACCTCACACTTCCCCATCTTCACTTATACTCATAGCCTCTGCAGCAGTCTTCTCCTTACTTGATATTGCCCTACTGCATTTGTCTTTTCTCACTGTGCTGCAGGTGTTACAAGGCACTTGCTTTGGCACCTCATAATGGTTTTCTTTTTATTTTTCTTTATTTCTTTATTTTTTTTATCTTACTTACTAGTAAAGTGTAGTATTATTACTACAAGTGTGAGCATAGCTCCACTTTACCTAGTAAGGACTCATATCTCTTTTCTCCTTTTTATAGTACTTAAGTATTTACATACATAAGTGTGAGCTCAGCTCCAAGTACTATATTAAAGACTTATCTTTTTCTCCTTTATATTTCCTTATTTATTATAACATTTAGTTGCTAAGGACTAGTATTATACAATTAGCAAGGACTCTCCCTTCTCACTTTTATTTACCTTTGTTTATCTCTTGTTCATCTCATGCCTGTGGCTAAGTCACATTACTTACAATGGGTGCATCTTACTATGCATTTACTGTGCACTACTGTGTAGTGCTGTGCAATACTGCACCTTACTGCATAATTTTACTATACTTAGGATGCTTGTTTTGTATAAATAGTTGAAAGACTGGTGGTCTTAAACCCCAGTCTTGTCAACTTTGCAATCTAGGGATTACTCCTATACTGCGCTTGATCTAAGCTCATTAACAAAACTCACTTCACTCTCTAAGAACTAAGTCTAAGATCTCTAAAGTCAATCTAGATGACGCTAAAGACATCCTATACTCATCATTCTGGATCTTCATATAGTCATTGGGGGAATCCTCTTCATTACTATCTCATTGATCCCTATCTTCATTGTCATCTGGAACATCTATTATGCATACCAAGCACATATCCACTCCCTTGTTACCAGGGGTATCATTACAGATCTTCCCTAAGACCATCCAATAGGCCACTCTTAGCAGCAGGCATGCTGTCTGTCTTCTCTCCCTTTGGGGATACACTGTCTATGCTGCTATTCATCATACTCCTGCCCATGCCTGTGCATACACAATCACATGTGATTGTACATACAGTTACATGTGATCCTGTTCAGTAGTATGTCCTATATGTATAAATACCTACAAACTTTCACTACCCTCCCTCAGTCATTTCCACTATCAACTGAGCCATCCACTATAGATTTCTAAGGGTTATGGGCCCTGAGTCCAAAAATTGATCAAGTTTACCAATTATGGACTCACACCTTAGAAATCATATACTGCTGCCCAATGATATGTCGATGACTCACTCTGGCACTACCTCCAGGACCCTGGGAGCCATATCAAATGGTGTCACTGTACCCACCAATGTAACGCCTGCCCAGCCTACCCCCATGATACCTACTGGCACCTATTATATGAGAGGTGCTTCTTTCCTAATGACTATGGCTTCCATTACCTCCAAACTCTCCATATTTCCATCATTGAATGATACCAACTATGAGGAATGGTTGCATAACTGCCATAGCACTCTTGGACTCCTGGATCTTCACCACTTCATTGATGGGCCATATCTTGTGCCCCAAGACCTGACTCCCAGTGACTATGCCAGATGGGCACAATATGATCAGGTCATGCAGGAATGCATCTGGGCATGCATTGACTTCCATCAGTGCAAGTGAGTTATGGGCAAGCATATGACTCTTACATCAGCATACAGGTGTGTTGGGACAAGTCAATGGACTGTGTCAAGCTTTCACCATGCACTTTCCAAAAGACCAACCCATTCAACCATTGATTGACAAACTAATCACCATCATCAATGGTGTATATGAGTTAGGCACACCAACCAGAGAAGACATGATTGCCATCACTATACTCCCAGCATTATCCCCCAATCATGATCATCTCTGGGAAGTCATTGAAGCCACAAACAATTTCAAAATACTGTCTCTGCATTTACACCTTCATAAACATGATGTGTGCCTCACTGAATGAACTGGCACCTACATGTCAGGTGACCACCCACTTGTCATTACTGCTGCAACATCTTCTGGTCGCTGCCAACCCAGACCTCCATGTACCCCTTGCATGCATTGCAAACAGACCAACCACACCTCTGACAAATGCTGGGAACACTTTGGCAAGCCAGAATGGCTTAAGATGAAGCTTGAAGAGGGGGCTGACAACAAAACCACTCCAACAGCAACAGTATCTCTCACTGCTCCTCCATTTGCTCATATCACAGAATTGGCTGATGCCTTGCCTGCAGAACAATACATGTTTACCACCCACACTCTTCCTAGCACCAATGCCATCTATGCCTGCAGTGCTACTGAACCTCTGTTTAGCTTGGCAATGTTCCACCTTGATAGCAGGGCCAGTTTTCATTGTTCTCCAGTTTGCTCTGACTTTTGTGAATTTGCAGAAATCACCCCATGTTACATCAAGGAGATCTCTGGCTCATGCATTTACACTACTGGTGTTGGAAAGATTCTGCTGCACCTTGTGACCAGACAAAATTTGCTCATGCAAGACATTTTATATGTTCCTCAAGCTGCAATGTGTCTTGTCTTGATTAGGTGACTATGTGACCACCAATATGCCATCACATTTGCTAAGTCAACCTGTTCCATCTCACTGGTGACAGGTAATCACCCCATGATCACAATTGGTATCCAGACACCATGGTCAGGCTTGTTATATGTCTTAAATGGCACCCCTGTCACCTCACCCACACTGCTCCACATTGCACATACTCTGCCCAGTTTGCAAACCTGGCATCGCTGGCTGGGACATATCAGTTATGACTACATGCACCACATGGTCCATGATCACCTTGTTCTAGGTATGCCTGCCAACACCTCACATGCCCCACAACCCTGCACACATTGTATTCTTGGTAAACAGCATAAAACCCCTGTCCTAATTACCTGCACTGGCCTGTGCACTACCCAACCTCTCAAAATAGTATTTGCCAACATCATGAGTCCAGAGGATATTGCCACTGTGGGTGGCTACCATTATGCCCTTAACCTCATAGACAACTTCTCATGCATGTCCTTCATGTATTTACTGTGTAATAAAACCAATACGATCCCCACCTTCAAAGATTGGCAAGGAGTTGTGGAAAAGCCTCTCTGGGACATTACCAGACTGACAACAGCAGCAAGTTCACAAGCTCCACATTCAAACACTACCTATGCACCCAAGGCATCACACATCAATATTCCACTCCTTACACATCTGTGCATATGGGGGAAGTTGAATGTTCTCACCACACCCTGATGGACCACACACACACTATTCACTCTGACCTCACATTACCACCCTCATTGTGGGGTGAATGCCTCTTAGTGGCTTGTTATCTCAAAAACAGAACACCAACATGGGCAAATATGGGCTATGCCACTCCTTATGCACTATGGTATGGCAAAAAACCATCATTAACACATTTACAAGAATTGGGATGCAAAGCCTTTGTCCTGATCCAAGACCGACACAACCCCAAAATATACAATCAAAGTCTCAAATGTATCCTGGTATGCTACACCCCCTCATCCAAAGCTTACTGTTGCTATCACTGTGCATCTGGTTGTCTATGTACCACCTGTAATGTCAAATCCCATGACACTGATCCCACACCACCCCTAGACCAGCCCTCAACACCATTGCCTCCATCACCACTTCCAAACCCCCTCACCACTGATGATGAGCCTCATGATGTGGCACCTCACATCCCCACCACCTCCATGCCTACTGCTGGCAATTCAACACCTCCTACTCCACCCCCATCCCTCCCTTCACCTTCACCACATCCTGCACCACCACACCCTCCCCTCTTCCACAGCTCCTGGATCCCCATGCCCTCCCTATGCCTCCATGAAGCTCAAGCACAACTGTCAGACCCTCCCACACCTACCCTACCATGCCCTGACTTCACCAAAGCTGCAGCACTCATGGCTGATCTGCAATCAGCTGACCTGTGCACCTGGGCTGAGGCACAGGCCTCCCCTGATGCCACCCAATGGTGCCTTGCATACCTTGATGAATTGGCCAGCATGCACTGACACCAGGTCTACAAACTGGTCTCCTGGACAACAGTCCCCACTGGCCACAAGGTCATTCACTACTGCCCAATCTTCAAACTCAAGTGGGATGAGGCCAACAACCCCATCTGCTACAAAGTCTGCCTCATTCCACAAGGCTTCACTCAAGTCCCAGGACTGGACTACACCAACACTTATTCCCCCATCACTCACCTTGAATCCCAACAAATCACCCTCCACATCACTGCTGCCCATGATTGGGAAATTGAACAACTGGACATCAAAACTGCCTTCCTGCATGGTGATCTTGACAAAGCCATCTGGATGGAGCAACCTGTGGGTTTTGAAGAACAGCCCACAGAAGATCTAGTCTGGTTACTACTAAAAGGCATTTATGGACTTAAACAGGGTGGCTGTACTTTCAACAAGCTCTTACATGCAACACTTACCAGGTTAGGATTCACTCACCTCAGTGTCAAATGGAGCATATACTACCATGCTACCCCCCATGGCAAGGCCATAATTGTCATTCATGTCAACAACATGAATGCTGCCACATACTCTGGTATGGAGTTACAGCACATGAAACAGCAACTTTGTACCTAATTTGATCTGGTTTAACTGGGCCCCATCAAATGGCTTGTGGGCATTGCCATAACATGGCAACAAACAGCCCACCTTATCTATCTCTCACAACTTGCACTCATCAACACCATCATAACCCACTTCAACATGAGTACTGCACATCCTGTTGCTATGCTGCTCAATCCCAATGTCACCCTCATGCACCTTGATTGCCTGACCAGTATTGAAGCCCATCACAACATGAACAACATTCCATATCACAAACTCATAGGCTCACTAATGTACCTCATGCTGGGAATGTGCCCAGACATTGCTTTTGCAGTAAATGATATCAGTCAATTCAGCAACAATCCAGGAAGGAAGCACTGGCACAGCACACAGCATATTGTACAGTATCTTAAAGGAACACAAACACTATGCCTACTGTTGGGTGGTACCATGCCCATTGCTATCTTGGGATACACCAACTCAAGCTATGGTGGCAGACCAGGATCTGACCATGATGCTCCCCACCATTCCACCTCCAGCTACACCTTCAGCTTGGGCAGTGGCAGTATCTCCTGGAGCTCAAAGCTGTTGACATTGACATGGTCATATTGTTAATACTCCTTCCCTCTTCTTTATTTTCTGTGCTATACACACATACATACACCAGTACACATGTGCATACTTACTATAAGTAGTGACAATTACAACTACAAACAACAAGGAACAATTGTATCCTCCTACTGCACATGGTCTGTATTCAACAAAAGTGACAAGTGATGACAGCCTCATTCACTTGTGAAGCTGAGTACATGGCTGCCCATCATGCAGACTTTGGTTATGATCTGTGTGCACCCTACTCAACCATACCCCCACCACTCTGACACCCATTGTGTGTGACAATCAAGGAGTGCTGCAACTCACACAAGACCAATCATTCCATAACTGGATGAAACATGTTGACATCCACTACCATGTGGTTAGGGAGATGGTCAATGACCTCCAGGTCAAGTATTGCTATGTGCCCACCTCACTCAACACAGCCAACATCTTTACCAAAGCCTTACCATGCATCACATTCAACAGGCATAGACAACATCTTGGATTGGTCAATGTCCCAGATGCACATTGAGGAGGAGACCCCTCAACTTGAGGAGGAGTATTGAAAACTGAGAAATCAGGAAACCATATTTGAGATGAAGTGTCAAGATATTTTTTTCTATTTGCATAAACATGACAGGTGTCATGTCATGTTTCTATATGTTCCATCCACCTCACATTATATTGTCCACAGTGTTGACAACAGGCCATGTGTGGGAGGAGGATACAAAAATGTTCCTTAATTTAGTAAGTTAGTATCACTATTGTATGTATATACAGTGCATATGTATGTATGTATGTATGTATGTATGTATGTATGTATGTATGTATGTATGTATGTATGTATGTATGTGCATGTGTGTGTATGTATAGTAGAAATCCAAAAAGGGAGGAGCTGTATAGTCAGTGAGTGTATGATGTCAACACCCCCCCATACTAGACATACACTCTATCAGTCCAAGTCCCAATCAGTGAGAGTAAAATAGTGGAAAGGATAATGGCTGTGTAAGAATGTCTGCTGTGATGAGGGAGGAAGGAAGTTGCTGTACTGCAATGTCATTGGAGGAAAGGCATTGTCATATGTAATGGTGGTGAATGTCAATGTGTTTTGTTCCTTGAGTAATAACTGGGTTTGTGGCAATGTCAATAGAACCCTTGTTGTCTCCATATAGTAAAAGAGGAAAAACAAAAGCAAAACCTATCTCCTTAAACAATGAATGTAGCCACATCCCTTGGGCTGCAGCTTGAGAAAGTGACATGTACTCTGCTTCAGTTGAGGAGAGAGAGACAGTGTGTTGTTTTCATGAGGACCATGCAATTGCCCCTCCACCAAGTAGGAAGACATATGAGCCAATGGAACAATGATCATCCCTATCAGCAGCCCAATCAGAGTCAGAGTATCCCACCACACCTGTTCCCCCATCTCCTCCATAGCAAAGGACCAGATCCATTGTGCCCTTTAGATAGCACAGAACATGCTTAGCAGAAGAGACATGAATGGGGAAAGGATTGGTGAGGAACTGTGATAGTTTCATGATAGCAAAAGAGATGTCTGCAAGATACTATGCCAGCATATAAAAGTGAACCAATGAGTTGTTGATATTCAGCTTTGAGGGATGGTGAAGCGATGTAGGTTGACTCTGGTTTTGTAAGTACAATGGAAGGAGGGAGAGGAGTTGTTGTAGGATTACAATTTTCAAGTTGGAAGCATTCCAAAAGATCCCCAATATATGCCTTCTGGTCAATTGTCAGAGTACACCTCAAACAATCCTGGGTTATGTTGATATGTGCTGTGCCAGGCTGAAGGGGTAAAACAACCACAACCACAACAGTTGCTGGAGGGTGTGTGTTGTAAGATTCTCTAGACACCAGGGTAGGGAGAGTTTAGTAGTTGAGCAATCAACACAATAGCATGATGCAACCAGGGTGACAAACAAGAATGTGACTAGTGCAATAAACAGGCAATATGATGCAACACAACATAAAGGAGATCACAATGGAGACTAGAATGCAATGCAGTGGAGGCAAAAATGCAATGCAATGGAGAATGCAATGCAATGGAGATCAATGCAATTGCAATAGAGAATGCAGTGCAATAATAGATGCAACCTATGGGGAATGCACATTTGCTTGAATTTGAGATATGTGGAGGGAGGATCAGAACATGCTTTTTCACAAGGGACTTGGACAGGTGAGAGATGTCAAATCATGGGCCAGGGAAATCTCTTTGTTCTCACTCACAATGTGCTATCTAAATACAAGTCTAGCTCCAAGGCTGGAGCACAACAAAACAAAACAGAAAATTTACAGTGCAGGGTTGATCATAAGGATATTTGAAATGCAGTGGAGTCTGGGTGTGAGTGAATAAAGTATCATACTATAGTGGATGAATGAAAGAGGAAAAGTGCCAATTGCACCAAATGCTGACTTCATGACTTGTGACTCCATGGACCATGTCTCAGCCCATACAGCTTATTAATCCTGCTCCTCATCAGCCAAAGCCAGTCCTATAGCCCAATGCCTAAACAAATGCATGATTGATGCAGCTATGGATGATTGTCATGTGTGGCACATTTATATCACTGTGTTTGCTTGGTGTCACTGATGGTTGTTTTCCAGTGTTATGTGCACATGATGCTCATCAATGTGTAATCCAAGGTATGATTTGGTCTCTCCTAAATCCATCATCTGGAATAAAGAATGGAGTGTTGCATTGCATTGTTCTACTTCTTCCAAAGACCCACCAAGAATTGTGATGTCATCTACATATAGAACTATAATGAGGGGCTTGGAGGAGGATGTGGAGATGTAGATCCCAGAGTCAGAGAATATGCAGGTGGAAGAAAGACCTAGGAGGGACCCATGCATTTTGTGGTGCCATTGCCAGGATGCTTGTTTCAGTCCATAGATTGCCTTTGTGAGTTGGCAGACCTTTCCTTCTGTTCCTGGTATGACAAATCCATGGGGTTGTTCCATGTAGATTTCTTCATCTAAGTCACCATTGAGGAAGGCTGATTTGACATCCATGGAGTGAACTTCCCAGTCCTCCAAGGCAGCAATGGCAAGGAGTGAGTGAAGTGATTCAAAGTGTGCCACTGGGGAGAAGGTCTGAGTGTAGTCAACACCATGTACTTGTGTATACCCTTTGGCAACAAGACAAGCTCTGTAATGACCATCAGCCTTCTGTTTGAACACCCATTTGTTTCCTACCAGGTTGTGACCTGGGGGTAAATCTACAAGTTCCCATGTGTGCAAGTCACTCAATAACTGGAGTTCCTCTTGACATGTGGAGTCCCAATCATCTGTGTCAAGACCAGATAGAGCCTGTTTTAGGGTTAACAGGTTGCATGAAACAGTGTGGGAGAGTATGGAAGAAATTGAGGGGCCACTTCAAGGCATCACAAAGACATTGTCACTGTCATTGTCAGTGCCCCCCTCACTGAGGATGTTGACAAAGGCATGCAGCCTGTAGGTGCTATCCATGAAATGAGCTGGGCAATGCCCAATGCACTGAGAGTGACACAGAGCAGGTGCATCATTGTCAACAAGCACAACATGGGGCTGGCAAGCCAGAGAAGCATGGCCCTGCCAATGTGGAGGGTCAGGCAGGGGAACAGCATCCTTGGTGCAATCAATGTGACATGCACGAACACAAGGTGGGGGAAACACAGGACCAGGCACATGGGGAGGTGTGACAGGGATGGTAGGAACCAGTGGAGCACCAGGTGGACTGTCCCAGGGAGCAGTGTGGCTGAGGTGAGCAGCACAACACACATGCAGATGAGGAGGGACATCTGCAGGGACAGACACATGAGGAGGCATGACAGGTGCTGACACAGCAGGGATGCCAACCACAGGGAGAATGTCTGGGGCACCCACAGTGGGAGTGCCTTCAACCTGAGCCCCAGGCAATGGCACAAAAGGTGGAGGGAGAACCACAGCAGGCAGTGCCAGAGGGGCAGTGACAGGCACAGCAATGGAAGCAACACCATCAGGCCCATCATCACCCCCAGAGTTGAAGAGGTCATCATCATTGTCATCATCATTGGATGGAGGCAGCAACAGTGGCAGAGGAGGAAAGAGGTCAAGGATGGTAGGAGCAGCAGCAGCCTCCTGTGTGGGGAAAACATCTTCCTGGAACACAGCATCACAACTGGAGACTGTGTGATGCACCAGCTTGTCCCAGAATAACCACCCCTTAGTTCCAGACTCATACCCTACAAAGGTGGGTGAGGCTTTGAACCAAGCTTACTGCACATATGATCAGGGACCTGGACCCAGGCTCAGCACCCAAAAACTCAAAGGTGCAAAATGTCCAGGGGGGTGAGACCAGGCAACCACAGAGCAGTGGGAGTGTGCCACTGCAACTGACACATGGGAGACAAGTTATAAGTGTGGACAGCTGTGCATACAGCCAATTCCCAGAAGCCTGGAGTGAGACCAGCATGGTGGAGGAGCAATAGGGCACAGTCAAGAACAGTCCAGTTCCACCATTCTGCATGCCTATTTTTCTGAGGTGAGTAAGGAACAGTTTTCTGATGTTCTATTCCTCAACTGAGTAAGAGGTCTGCAACTCTTTTGTTGATGTATTCATCACCACAGTTGGAATGAAGAGACATGGGCCAGTGGCCAAAGAGGGTATGGACTTGGGCAAGGTATTGGTCCAGAGCTTCAGAGAACTGATCTTTGCTGTGGAGGAAATAGACAGTCCCATACCCAGAGAAGTCATCAAGAAAGGTGGCAAAGTATACAACTCTGGTTCCAAGAGCTGCAGTGCCAACAGGCCTGACTAGATCCAAATGGACCAAACTGAGCACTGATGAGCATCATGCACATGTAAAGCCAGAAAACAACCACCAGTGATATCAGGTGAACACAGTGATACAAATGCGCAGCATACAACAATCAGCCAGGCAAGCACAGGGATATAAACATGCCACATGTGACAATCAGCTGTAGCCACATCAATCACACATTTGTTTAGGCATTGGACTATAGGACTGGGGTCAGCTGATGAGGAGCAGGATTGATGAGCTGTACAGGCCAAGATGCAGTCCACAGAGTCACAAGTCATGGAGTCAGCAATTGGTGTGATTGACACCTTTCCTATTTCACTCATCCATATAGCACCCAGACTCCACTTCACTTTATGATCAACCCTGCACTGTAAATTTTCTGTTGTGTTGTGTTGTGCTCCAGCCTTGGAGCTAGACTTGTATTTAGATAGTGTATTGTCTGTCAGAAAGGACTGGATTTCCCCTGCCCACAATTTGACTTCCCATCTCCATCTGAGCACATAGCAAATAAGCATGCCCTAATCTTCTCTTCACATTCCTCATTATCAAGAAAGGGTGTGTTCCTTGTAGGTCACATCTATTATCACATTGTGTCCTGTTGCATTTTATATTGCATTGCATTAGTTCTCCATTGTGTTGTGTCAGTTCTCCATTGCATTGCATTCTCCTTATCTTGTCATATTGCCCATCAGTTACAAGAGTTGTGTTCCCTTTTTGTCACCCTAGTTGCATCACGCTATTGCCCTTAACTGCTAAAACTCTCTTTACCTTGGTATCTAGAGAATCTTATGACTTGCACCCCCCAGCAACTGTTGTGGTTGTGGTTGATATTCTCCTTCAGCCTGGCACAGCACATATCATATTGGAGCCCACCACAAGGGCCTGCAAGTCAAGATTACATCTAGACACCACTACAACCTTTGTTCATGAAGACATACTAGCTCACTAACAATTGAAGTGCTCTGAGACAAACTTGAACAATTCATCAGCCCATTGCAGTATTCGCCACCTTCCACACCTTCCCCACTCACAGAAGAAGAGTTAATCCTAACCCCACACACTTCATCTCCTGTAGACTCATCATTCTTCTCAGCGCCCAGCACTTTATTGTCACCTTCGATCTTGACTATCACCCCAACCCCCATCTCACCAAACCAATCACCAATCTAACTCACATACCCCACCCCATATCACACCAATGGCAACTCAGTATGTGATGCCCACACAAGGTGACAGAACCACACCAAAATTTGACCTGAAGCACCCCTGTGACCTCTAACAATATTTTGAAGATCTCAAATTCCACTTTGATCTCACACAAATTCAAGATAATCAAACACATAAAATTCATGTGCAATGCTATGTCAATGTAGACATCCAGGACCTCTGGGCAACACTGCCAACATATAAAGATACCACTAAAACATATGAAGACTTCAAAGCAGAGATCTACAAACAATACCCTGGGTCTGAAGTCACTCAGAAGTGGACCCACATGGATTTATCATTCCTCATACAAGAATGTAGACTCCTGGGTATGCAGTCACTAGGTGACTTTGCTGACCACCACTGCCAGTTCATAGTCATCATGGGATTCCTGCAGAGCACCCAGCAACTCTCAGAATACAAGCAGGGTAACTGCTATGCTGAAGGCTTCCCACCTGGTCTGTGGGAATGCATCACTCTACATTTACAGATAGTCCTACTGCAACATGATCATGAAAATTCATATCCACTCAAGGACATAGAGGCAGCAGTGCACTATGTGCTTCATGACATGATGTCAGCGATTCACACAACAGGCCTGATGCCATCTGCGACTACTTCCACTACTTCACTGCCCACTACTAACATTAAGATAGAACCGCCCAGAGTACCAGATATGGACACTTGGGCTTAGGCAATCACCAGAGTGCTCAAGTCCCAATGCGCAACATGTCCACAACAACAAGGGACTGCACCACCACACGAAAATGGTAACATGTGCAATTTCTGTGGCAAGATGAATCACTATATTCACGAATGCTTGGTCATCAATGACTACATCATGCAGGGTAAAATTAGCCATAATGCTGATGGAAATGTTGTTCTACTGACAGGAATCTTTGTGCCTAGGGGCATCACTGGAAGATGGTTGCGTGACCATGTCAATGAGTGGCACCACCAAAATCCAGGAAACATCAGCACTGGTCAAATGGTGCTAAATGTGCAGGTGATGAATGGCCATGATTTTGATAACAAGGGCACCAGTTCGTATCAGCTGCTAAAGGATGAGTGCATTGTGAATCTCAAATGCAAGTTGTATAACTTGTGTTGTGCACAAGTACCCTTCCAGCCTACCATCAGGATGCAAAGGCAGCATGCAGAAGAGAATTCTGCATCAGGTGACAACTCTTGCAATGCACCTGAGGTACCTCTGCCTCATCAGTCTAACTCACATGCACTGCAGGCAACTCAGGAGTTGATGCCTCCTCAGGCTGAGACTACTCAGTTGGCAGCCCATACCAATAATGGTCCACCCATTCACCCTTTTGCCCAGGCATGAGACACAACAATTCCTGTGCCTGTGTCTCTCAATCCTGTGCCATCATGTGTTGCGCCTGCACAGAGAAAACACAACAATGCATACTGTGTGGATCTGCCAATTCACAACAAAGCTCATGCCACAGAAGTATTCCAACATGCCATGGAAACACCAATAACTATCACCCATTGTCAGCTTTACTCCATTGCCCCAGAAGTCTGATACCAAGCTCAGGAAGTGATGATGGCAAAGAAAGTTCCCATCAACCCTGTTCCCATGGCAGCTGCCAACTACATGGAGGAGGATGATGATGAAAATGACATCATTGATAGCTATGCTCAGACCATCTCTGACAAGAGGGTGTGTTGCCTCGTGCACAATATGCCACATGAATTCAAAGAAGTGGTCACATCTTGTCAGCGTGGCAAGCCTATCATCATCCCCAACCCCTACAAAGCATACCTTTGTGAGTTTCCACCTAGCCAGCCACCAGACTTGCTCATAGTTGTGAGAGAGTCAGTGTTGCTGCATTCTGTTACAAGGCACTTGCTTTGGCACCTCATAACAATTTCTTTTTCCTTTTATTTCTTTTTTCTTTTACTTACTATAAGTGTAGTATTAACTACAGCAGTGAGCTTAGCTCCTACTCATAGTAAGGACTCCTTTTCTTTTCCCTTTATAGTATTTAAGTATTTAACTACTTAAGTGTGAGCATAGCTCCAAATACTATAAAGACTTATCTTTCATTTTCTTTCTTTATTTATTATAACATTTACTTGCTAAGGACTATTACTATACAATTAGCAAGGACTCATTTCTTTCACCTCTATTTACCTTTGTTTATCTCTTGTTCATTATGCACTTGTGGCTGAGCCACTTACATCACATGGATATGTACTTACTGCACATTACTGTGCAACCTTACTATACTTAGATCTCCAGTTTTGTATAAATGGTTGACAGACTGGCAGCTTAAACCCCAGTCTTGTCAACTTCACAATCTAGGGATTCTCCTATACTGCGCTTGACCTAAGCTCACTACAAAACTCACTTCACTCTCTAAGAACTAAGTCTAAGATCTCTAAGTCACCCTAAGCGTCACTAAGACATCCTAAACTCATCACTCTGGATCCTCATATAGTCATTGGTGGAATCATCCTCATCACAATCTCATTAATCCCAATCTTCATCATCATTAGGAACATCTATTATGCACATCAAGCATGTATTCATTCTCCAGTTGCCAGGAGTATCAATACAGACCTTCCCTAAGACCATCCAATATGCCACTCTTAGCACATTCCATATTGCTGCTGGTCAACAACAATCAACAAATCAAAAGCATAATTGATCTGGGGTGCCAAGTAATCACAATGTCAGAAGAGGTTTGCCATTCACTTGGACTAATTTATGACCTGAGTGTGGTCCTAAATATGCAGTTGGTGAACAGTGAAGTTGACAGGTCACTTGGCCTCACCTGTAACATTCCATTTTTATTTAAAGACATCACACTATATTTGCAGGTTCATATCATCTGCAGTCCCACATATGACATCTTACTCAGACGACCATTCAACATATTAATGCTAAGAGCGGCCTAATGGACGGTCTTAGGGAAGGTCTAGTATGTTACTCCTGGTAACCAAGGTTTGAATGTTGGTTTGATGAACGTAATAGAGGTTCCGAATGACGATGAAGAGTGGGATTAGCGATATAGTTATGAGGATGATTCCACCGATAACGATACGAAGATCCAGTTTGACTTAGTGTAAGATGTCTTGATAGCTTTTAGAGTTCTTAGACTTAGTTAAGAAAGAATGAAGTGAGTAGCTGATGAGCTTAGATCAAGCGCAAGATTCAGGAGATTCCCTAGATTGCGAAGTTGACAAGACTGGGGTTTAAGACCGCCAGTCTGTCAACTATTTATACAAAACTGGAGATCTAACTATAGTAAAGTTGCGCAGTATTGCGCAGTAAGTAAACGATAATGCGCAGTATGCACAGTAAATAAACGATAATGCACAGTATGCGCAGTAAGTAACTGTCCATGTGATATAAGTGGCTCAGCCACAAACGTGAAGTGAACTTGAGAAAAA
>QLPN01003696.1:0-17246 GCA_003314395.1 Albatrellus ellisii
GACTCACTCATCATCAGTCATCAGCCTGCCTACTGTATACATATGACACATATTCTCACAGTCACTTACAGAGCTTCTCACAGATGCTGCGCATCCTTACTGATGCTGTGCAAGTTGCTTATTGATAGTTCACAGGAATGCTGCACATTCCTTTATGATACACCTGCCCTAAAGTACATACATGGTCTGTGCGCAGGTTTCCTTTAGTATATATACTTCAGCTGTATCGTAGTTACTCTTCAGCCAAATACATCTGGGATATCCATTTGTCAAGCGTGATCTCATCCCTCTTGTTAGCCCTCCCCTTTCTCCTTACATTGTGTGACCTTGCTGGCAAACATCAGCCTCACACAATCCCTGATTGGCCTGCTTATGAAGTAGTTATGATTGTTTTTCTCATTGTTACTGCAGAATCTTTCTAATTGTTCTCACTGTGACTGTGGAGTGCTTACTTATTGTTCTCACAGTTGCTGCACTTATTATGTAGCACTGATGTGTCCCCTCTATTGTTAGATATGACATCATTCTCTTTGTCCTCATACTCTGGCCCTATAGTGCATAGCATGGTCTGTGCACTGTTTCCATTACTATATATACTGTAGTTCACTTAGCATTTTAACCCTAGTTCTGATCATTTGGGATATCCACTAGTTGAAGTGTGATCTTTCCTTTTGTTTGATTTAGTCTTTTCTTCAGTTGTTCAGCTTTTACAATAGCATTGGCCTCACAGAGAGCTGCTGTGAGGCCAACATATATAGTGAGGTCACACAAAGCACACAAGAGGAAAGTAGAAGACAAGGATGATAGACTAACTTGCTATGAAGCAGATATCTCAGAAGTACTAAGCTAAAGAGTAAGTACACTACTTAGTATGGTATATATAGTAAATGCCTTGGTGCACAGACCATGTATGTAACTGTAGGGCAGGCATATGAAGTACAGCATTGAGGATAGCATGATGTCATGCACAGCATGTGTGAGAATGATATATAAGTAATGTGTCACATTGCACAGTTGTCATTATTGAAACATGGGCAAAGTGGCAAACAGCAGATGAAACATCACAGTGTGGAGATAGGCTTGTAAGCCCAGGTGAAGATAATTGAGCCAAGAGGACAACAGTCCAGGGGCCTAGAAAGTTAGAGAGATAGCTAAAGAGATGGCTAGAGAGATGGCTGTAAGGTAAGAGATGATATGTACCAGAGGGTAGAGGGTACACAGAAGAAAGAGAGAACTGCATAGAGCAGGTATGTCAGAAGAGAGCTAAGAGAGTTGAAGAGATGCTCACCTCAGCACATGCAGAAGTGCTGAGGTTAGATGATGACAAGGTAAAGTAAAGGCCAAGTAGAGTTAGAGAGGAGCCTGAACTGTCAAGATAGAAAGAGATAAGGGTATGGAAGTATGTCCAGCATCCTAAGATAGGTAAAAATCAACAGTTGTGAGAGTATTTGTAAGTGTCTGTGAGAATATGTGTCATAAGTATTGAGTAATCAGCCCAATGATGAATTGTAAATGAGTCATGTATAGTTGTGTGAGATCTTGATAAGATAAGATGGAAAGAGATAAGATATATCTTATAGATCTCAAGCAATAAGGGTAAAATAAACTGTAAAATAAAGAGAAAAATAATGCATTCTGACAATACCCCCCTGTTAGGGGTGAGACAACCCAATGAACCACTAAACTCCCATAGAACTAAATCCTGCTACTCCTCTGTGGGTATCATCCAATGATTCAACTTCTTTGATATTGGCTGATGATATATTCTCCGAGATCAATTGCATGATATGGTCTTTCTCTTTTACATGGAATATGTCATTTCCATTATTGATGAGAAGAATTTTGAGGGGACCACAATATTCTGAGTCAATTACTCCAGCTCTGATTGATATGAAGTTTTTGACAGCCAAACCACTGCAAGGAGCGATGTGTCCATAACAGTGATCTGGTATAGCCAGGGAGATTTGAGTATCTATCAACTTTTGACCATGTGGTGGTACCTCTGCTTCTTCTGCACTATCCAGGTCAAGACCTGCTGCAAACATTGATCCCTTCATTGGTAGAGTGGCCTTTTCTGAAAGTTGTTTCACTGGTAGTATGATTTCTTGTATAACTTGAATGGTGGTGGGGTGTGTTAAATGGAATTCTTTTACCAATTTGGGTATGTCTTTGGTGATGATAGATGATGGTTCCCAAGAGTTGGTTTCATGAGGATAGCCCTTCCATTTTATGAGATATTGTATTTCACCATATCTTTTTTGAGTATTCAGGATTTCTTTTACTTCATGTCTCACATCTCCTCCTTCCACTATAGGCACTTGTGGTACCTTTTGTTCTCATTCAGGAATTGAGTTGGCTGTGAATAGAAGTAATTTGACCATGTGAAATACTGGATGAATTTTTAACAATTTTGGCAGTGTGAGATTATACACATTGTTGGATAGGACCTCAACAATGGTATATGGTCCAATTCATTTATGATCCAGCTTTTTCATTGGCCTACCCAATTGAATATTGGATGCATCCAACCAAACTTTATCCTCTACTTCATACTTAGGTGTTTCTCCTTTATGAGCATCATAATACTTCTTCATCTCCTCTGATGCTTTCTTTCATACTGATTTGGCATCATCTCTAGCTCATTCTAAAGATGATATAAAGACATTGATGGATTCAGTATTTGACTCTATATGGGGTTCAAATCCCATTCTCAGATGTTGGCCACTGTTCAATATGAATGGAGTTTGTTTTGTGGATGCATCAATTCTGTTGTTATAACAAAACTCTGCCATAGGTAACTAACTCATCCAGTCACTTTGCCAATGATTGACAGAAATCTAGAGATATTGCTCTATCTCCTGATTTATATGTTCAGTTTGTCCATCAATTTGTGGATGGGAAGCAGTTGATAGAGCTGTTTTAATCCCTGATATTATGTTGAGTTCCTTCATGACTTGTGAAGTGAACTGTGGGCCTCTGTCAGAGAGAACCTTTTCTGGTAAACTGTGTAATTTCCAGATATTATCTCTAAAGAGCTGCACAACTCCTTCTGCTGTTACTGTTGTAGTGGTGGGCATTGTATCGATCATTTTTAAAAATTGATCCACCACTACTAATATAGAGTCATATCCCTGACTGTCTGGCAATTGTGTGATGAGATCTGTAGATATAATTTGCTAGGGTCAGTCTGGGATCTCATTTAGTGTGAGTTCACCTTGCAGTTTCTTTGTGATAGTTTTGGTTCTTTGGCAAAGTTTGCATCCTTTCATGTATCTTCCACATATGTATGCTGCCATTCCCTTCCACCAAAATGTTCTTCCTACTAGTTCCAATGTTCTCCATTGTCCTGGGTGTCCCACTATTGGACTGTCATGACAGTGTTTTACTACCTCAGCTCTGCAGCTTTCTGGAATGAAGATTATATGTAAGGAGTCCCTGTTTGTTTTCTCCATGTCCCACTCTGATTGCTGTCTTGGCTTCATCTGCTGGTAGTTCTTTCCACTGCTGTATCTCTCCATTGTCTTTTTGAGCTTCTAAGGTCTTTGAGAGTAGAGGCGGATTTGTAAATACTGCATTGATGGATTGTATGAGAAATTTGGGTTTGAGCAGTATTATGTTTTCATTGTCAGATTCCACCCCTTCTTTATGGTCTGAATGTCTTGGGAGGAAGTCAGGCTTGCCTGAAGATTTACCTGGATGATGGGTAAGATTGAAGTTGAATCTAGAAAGAAAAAGAGACCATTGTGCCTGGTGACAGTTCAATTTGTGGGCATCATAAAGTACTCTAGATTTTTGTGATCTGTGAGGGTTTCAACTAGGTTTTTAGCACCTTCAAGATAGTGTCACCATTGCTCTAGTGCTCATATAATTGCCAGCATTTCTCTGTTGTAGATGTCATGGTTGCATTCTGCTGGCAATGAACTTTTACTGATATAGGCAATGGGGTGCCATTTATCATAATCTTGTTTCTGGGGTAAGGCTGCTCCAGTGGCATAACCAGAGCTGTCTGCTTCTACTAGGTAGGGGTGATTGGCTTCAGGGGATACAAGGATAGGTTTAGAGCACATCACAGCTTTGGGGTGCTCAAATGTGTCTATTTGGTCCTTTTTCCATTCCAATTTTGCATCTTTTTGGAGTAATGCATTTAGGGGTCTCACAATATCTGGAAATCCTCTAATGAAGTGGCAGTAGAAGTTGATGAAACCCAAAAATGATGTGGCTTCTGTGATGATAGTGGGGATATACCATTCTGCTACACCTTGGACCTTGACAGATCCATCATAATCTTATCACAGGAAATCTTTAGACCAGGATAATTGACCTCCTCTTTCTCAAAATCACATTTTTCTGGTTTTAGGTATAGTTTGTTGTCTTGCAGGATTTTAAGGACTTCTGCAACAATTTGACAATGCTCTTCAAGTGTTTTTGTGAAGATCAGAATATTGTCCATGTAAACAACAACCTTGCCATTTGCAGTGAGAACTTGGAGGAGGTGATTCATCATTGTTTGAAAGGTGGTGGGACTATTTCTCAGTCTGAAAAACATGACTAAAGGTTCAAATAGTCCTTTGTTGGTGATAAAGGCCACCTTCCATTCATCTCCTTCTTTGATTCTGACATTATAATACCCCCATCTAATGTCGAGTTTGGCAAAATACTTGGCACCTTTGAGTTTATCAATTAACTCCAAAATCAGTGGTAGCAGATATGAATTCTTGATAGTGATTTTGTTTAGGTGGTGATAATCTTGCACTGATTATTACTCTCCTGACTTTTTCTTAATAAATAAATATGGTGATGCCATGGGAGATTTGGATGGTTGAATACATCTAGATTTGAGATTTTCATCCAAGAAAATTTCCAGTTCAGCATGTTCTGTAAGGGATAAATTGTAGATTTTTCCCACATGCATTTTAGAGTTCAGCTTTAACTCTATGGTGTGATCCCAAATTCATTTGTGTGGTAGTTCATTGAAGGATTCTTTCAAGGAGACCATTTTGAAATGATGGGGTATGCTAGTGGAACAATTTCTGCAAATGATTTCTTGATCTTCTTCTCAGCTTCTATTGCAAGATCTTGACTGATATTATGAATGGTGGCTTCTTTCTCTTCTTTCCCTAACATAATACACAAGATCTTGTTTCCTGGTCTGGGTTTTTCTTCATCATCTTCATCAACTTCTTCCAACTTGGGTATCTCTTTCTTCAACTTTGCATCTTTTTGTTGTATTCTGATCTTTTTCCTAGACTTTTTCTCTTCAAGAAGTCTAACTTGACATCTTTGCAGGCATTGGGAAAATGTAACAAATGTAACTTTTCTTGTCTGCCAATCTATTTCTGGATTATGGATTTTAAGCCACATTTCTCTTAGGATTGGGTTGACCTTTCCTAGACCAGTGACACAGAACATGGTTCTTTTGGTATGGTCATAGGTTTTTAGGATTAAGTCTACAGTTTCTTTTATTGCTCCATTTCCATTCTTTGTTCCATTGACATTGTAAACTGGAATTGTGATTGGTAATTTCTTTGTGTTTAGGTTGTTTTGTTTTATGAATTGTTTGTTGATGTAACATGTTATAGCTCTGGAGTCCAACAATGCATCTATAGTGACTTGTTCTCCTGTGTCCACCATTTTGATTTCTACATTGATCATTGGTAAATCCACTTTTACTCCCATGATCTCATGCTTGTCTTCTTTTTGAGGGGACATACTCTCAGATACCTCTTTCTTTTCTTTCTTTTCCTGATGTGTGTGAATAGTGATAGATTCATCAATGATAATTGGGTCACATACATTGGCATGATCAACAGCACCATCATCAGGAAACAGAACAGAAAAACAATTGGAGGACAGTTCAGCAGTATCTACTGACTGTCCTTTCAAATGCCTTGCTTATCTACTGGCAGGCCTCTCTTCTCCCATTCATCATTCATCATCTTCTGGAAATATTCTGTAGACATCTGCCTGATGTCCTCATGTATCTCCCTGATCAATTTCTTCCCCTTCTGTGGACATTCTCTTGAAATGTGTCTGTCATTCCTACAATTGTAGCAGATAATCATCTTTCTTCATTGTGCCCTATCCACATCCATAGGCACGATGGCATTTCTGGCATGTTGTAATAGAGGGTTGCATTGCAGATTCCAACCTGATTGCATATTATCCTGGTTGAATCAAGGGGTCCACACAGGCATTGCAAAGAGTGGCATATTGGATGGTCTTAGGGAAGGTTTGCAATAACTATACCCCTGGAAACAAAGTAATTGTTGTGTGCTTGGTATGTGTAGTAAACACTCCTGATGACAATATAGAAAGGGATCAATGAGATAATGATGAGGATGATACCACCAATGACTAACAAGGATCCAGGATGATGAGTTTATAATGTCTTAGCAATGCTGAAGGTGACTTAATGATTTTAGACTTAGTTCTTAGAGTCATGAAGGTGAGTTTAGATCAAGCACAGTATAGGAGAATCCCTAGATTGCAAAGTTGACAAGACTGGGGTTTAAGACCACCAGGCTTGTCCCAACTTATACAACACAGAGTGTCTGAAAGATAGTACAAGTAAATAAGGTTCACTGATCAACAATGATTGCACAGCAATCAACAAGATCATGTGACCAAGTCAAGTCCATAATAAGCTAAAGTAAATGTAGCCACAAGTGCAAAATGAATGAGAGATAAATAGAGACAAGATAGGATGCGTCCTTACTAATTGTATAGTGATAGTCCTTAGCAAGTAAATAAAGAAAGATAACAAGATAAGGATGCTTTATAGTACTTTTGGAGTAAAACTCACAGTGCAGTATGTAAATGCTGTAGTACTATAAAGGAGAAGAGATAGAGTCCTTACTATATGTTGGAGCTAAGCTCAACAACTGTAATTAATACTAGACTTATAGTAAGCAAGATAAAAGAAAGAAGAAAAAGAAACAAAGTCCATTATGAGGTGCCTAAACAAGTGCCTCATAACAGGCATTCCTCTAGCTTGCATGAGTTGCTTGAACTCACACATATGCCTATCAGTACTTTAGGCCATTGATTGCTATTCAAGATAGGTGACTGGTGGAGGGTTGATGTTATAGATCTTCTGAACAAGATCAGTATTCAATCCTCTGCAATAGCAGTCTATGAGAGCATATTCATCATATTGTGCTTTTACCACAGTGAGGAGGAAGTCTGTGGTGTATTCCTCCACCATCTTTCCTAGTTGTCAAATTTTATGAAGTGCCTGTTGTGCAGTATGGGCTTTGTCAGGGTCTCCAGATTGTGCATGGATTTTGTTGTCAAAGTCTATCTAATTTTGGAAGGGCATGGGATGGACTGGACTGAGGGGATTAGCCTCATATAGTCACTGTTTAGTGACTTGTAGATTTATCCAAGCCTCAGTGCTCCCTCTAATCATCTAGGACAATGCATACATAATCCAATCACTATCAGACCATGTTTTATTTGCCTCAGATGCTAGGAAAAGTTCTTGTATAAAGGAATCAAGTTTCTCATGCTTCCCCAAGAATGGAGTAGGCACAGAATCTTTTACCCAGTGTTGGGCAAACATGTGGCCTGTGGGGCCTGCAGCAAGGCCAGATGTACCAACTAGTATATGGGTTTGGGTTGGCTGGCCATTCATCATTATTGTGATACTGGCCAACAAGCTGGTTATTTGCACCAATGCATTTCCCATGCTGCAAGAGACTTGCTGTCTGGGGACATTGCCAAGATGTGAGATGACAACCCATCAGATTCATCATGGATTGTCCACACTAGGTCACTCAATTCCATGGTCCAAGCCTTGATAGTTCTGTCAGAGGAGGTGGTTGTTACGAGGCACTTGCTTTGACACCTTGTAATGCATTTCTTTTTTCCTTTTTCTTTTTTCTTTTATCTTACTTACTAAGTAAAGTGTAGTATTATTACTACAGTGTGAGCTTAGCTCCACTTTACCTAGTAAGGACTCTCTTTTCCTTTTCTCTTTTTATAGTACTTAAGTATTTACATACTTAAGTGTGAGCTTAGCTCCAAGTACTATATTAAGACTTATCTTTTCTTTTACCTTCCTTTATTTATTATAACATTTACTTGCTAAGGACTATTACTATACAATTAGCAAGGACTCTCACTTTCTCGCTTCTATTTACCTTTGTTTATCTCAAGTTCATTACATGCGTGTGGCTGAGCCACTTATATCACATGGATGCATACTTACTGCACTTTACTGTGCATCTTTGTTTACTTACTGCACATTACTGCGCAACCTTACTATACTTAGGACTCTAGTTTTGTATAAGTAGTTGAGAGACTGGCGGTCTTAAACCCCAGTCTTGTCAACTTCACAATCTAGGGATTTTCCTTCACTGTGCTTGACTTAGGCTTGTTACCAACACTTGCTTTACCTCAGAACTAAGTCTAAGACCTCTACAAGTCATTTAACCAATCACTAAGATGTCTTACACTTGTCATCCTGGATCCTCGAATAGTCATCGGCGGAATTATCCTCATCACTATTGCTCTGATCCCATTTTACCTCACAATTTGAAACTTCTATTACATTTCTCAAATGCATATTCAAACTCTTGTTACCAGGAGTACTATTATAGATCTTCCCTAAGATCATCCAATAGGCCGCTCTTAGCAGTGGTAGTAAAGAGGGTTCTGAGAGGGGATAGAACAGTGGGGATGAAGGAATCATGATGCAGCACTTCAGTAACATTTAAATTTCACAAATGTGTGGTCCTGTCACAAGATGCTGACACCAGAAGTGATCCATCTGGGGAAAACTGGATTGCATTAACTTCACTTCCATGTCCTTGGAACCAATGGGTCTACTTCCCAATCTGAGGACCCTAGACTTCACAGGAGTTACTGCTATACCTGCTGGAAATGGCCAGGTGTGCCAAGTCCAACAAGAAGGACAGTGACCCAGAGTCAAGTGAGAAGGTCCCTGTCCCATAGCATTGGCCATGATTGATCATGCATTGTTGTATCCAATTCTGAGCATCAAAAACAGTGAGAACTCCCTCAGACAGTGACACTGCAGGCTTCCTGTTCAGTGCATATTCTTCATATTGCAGACTTTGGTAATAGAATTGACAGCTGCCACAAATGATGCATAAAGAGAACTTTCCTTCCCCCCAGTGGTCTGGGAGGCATCCCACCACACCTCCTCACTGATATCATAGGCCCTGTCACACATGGTTTGGCTGCATATCATGTCAATGTTGTTGCTGTTGAGTGGCAGAATCCCATCTAGAAATTTGTCAGTATTGGCAACATGGAAGTGTCTTCAAAGTTCCTGACATGATGGGTGTGCATATGGCAAGGGGAATGTAAATGGCAGTGTACTTGCCTTCTGGCTGTGGCTTTCTGCTTTTAAGATGACAAGAATGATGGCATCAGCAGCAACAGATTACAGTTGACAGGACAGAATGACCAAGGTGTCAACTGGATGGCTCAATTCATCAGTCACATCATGATAATGACATATGCTCTACCCCTTCCTGTGGCACTCACAAGGTGTAGAAGAGAACAAGTTGCAAATTAAGCATGGCCTAGTTCTCAACACTCAGCAGCACACATGTCAGCAGCACTAGATCCCTGCTCATCACTTATGGCTGATGTTAGCTAACACAACCTCTCAAAACCTGAAGCATTCCAGGTTTCCCCAGCACACACCCCTGCACATGTATTAACAGACAGGGAGCAAGAAGTATGAGTCCCCTCACCCCTCAATGTAAGTGTGGAGGTGCGAGCAATTATCCATGTCTATATTGCACCACACCACATTGGATCATGGTGCATGTAGACTGGCCCCTGTTGTCTGTCAATTTTACCTACTATATGATGCTGATCATATTTATCCATATTAGTATATGTCTTAGTCTCTTGCAGATCAAATTACTTGTTCTTTCCCATTTTTGGGATCTATCTTTTGGTTTTACAGTTATGCTCCCTTTAAAATTTATTGTAGCTGAACTGTATAAACCTCTCGTTTTTCATCCACATACCTCAGCACTTTTATCTACTGCTGAGGTATGTATCTTGTCTGCTACTCTATCTCCTCTCTGACATACCTGTCTCTTGTAGCAATCTCCTCTCTATTTTGTGTACCCTCACTTGTACACCTTGTCATCTTTCTCATCAGATGTGGCCCCTTGGCCCACTGCTTGGTCTCCTCAAGGGAATAACCCTTATCATCACCAGTGTTTATTCCTCCTGCAATGCATATTTGTATTATGCTATGCTATACTTGTCATTCACTGCCCTGCCCAGTTTTCCATATTTTCTGCTGTATCATAAGGAAAGACAATCTCTTGACCATCTGTGGTGTGGACACATAATTGATGAATGAAAACGGCATATCATATAGACATAAGTGTGGCTCCAGGTTGGATATGCTTGGTTGATCTTGCTGATGTCACATCCCAAAGATGCACTGTTTACTTGTCAGCAGCTGTGTCCCATCCACAGCCCAGGTGAGGTTGTTGGGACTGACAGAAGGCTATGCTGCACAATAACTTGTTCACCTATGACAGCATCCAGCAGTCCAAACCAAAAGTGTCCCAGCAACATTATCAGGTCATTCTATGGAGAAAATCCATGCAGCTTGCAGGTGAACATGTCAAGTCATTCAATTCCCACATACAGGTATGGCTGTCCAAGTCCCAGAGTTCAACTGAACCCTGACCAGACATAATTACACATCTACTATCTGAATGAAATGAGACAGACACTGAAACCTCTGCCAGTGCACCTGAGTCTGGTATAGAGCCAAGCTGACTGCAAGCTGAAGATACAGATGTCACTGCCCTGCATTGCATATACCTGTTGTCTGGGGACATCGCCATGGCTTGAGATGATGACCCATCACAGAACATCTGAACCAGCTCATTCAACCAAGCCTCAATAGTTCCATCAGAGGAGCTAGTGGAAAATAAGGTTCTGAGAGGGGACAGGGCAAGGTGGGTGGTAAGGGGTCCTTGTGTGGTGACTGTGCAACACTCAGATCCCATAGATGTATGGTCTTGTCCACAAATGCTGACACTAGAAGTGATCCATTGGGGGAAAACTGGATTACATCAACCACATGTACACATTATTCAATGTCATTGGTTTGCTTCCCAGTCTGAGAATCCCAGACCTTACGAGAATTACTGGGAATGGCCAGGTGCGCTGAGTCCAGTGAAATGGGCAGCAAAGTCGGACAACACTACAGGCCTCTTGTTCAATGCCATGGAAGTTATGCCACTTGATGCAGGAACCTGAATCCACTTTGAAGACTGTTATGGATCCACCAATTTTGGCTCACAAATGCCAGCAATATCATGGATACATGTTTCAAGAAGTATTGTTTTCAACCAGTGAGCAGGGTCCATGGACCAAACATGGACATGCCCCACCAGACGTGATACATAAACCATCCACTGATAATGTGACACATTGAACACAGTCCAAGTGTCTGGCCTACACCTCAACTTGCACACAAGTATCTACATTCCAGCTGGCTCTGACGAACTTGAGGCAATGCACATCCCATGGGGTGTACTAGTCTGACGTTACTGCACTCAGCATTATCCCCTGGACAGAAGAAAGATGCACCAAGCTCGTGGGTTCTGTCGAAGTGATTGGTGACACTTTGAGCAATTGTTACAAGGCACTTGCTTTGGCACCTCATAACATGTTTCATTTTTTCTTTTTCTTTTTTCTTTATATCTTACTTACAAGTAAAGCATAGTATTATTACTACAAGTGTGAGCTTAGCTCCACTTTACTTAGCAAGGACTCTCTTTTCCTTTCTCTTATATAGTACTTAAGTATTTACATACTTAAGTGTGAGCTTAGCTCCAGGTACTATATTAAGACTTATCTTTTTCTCTTTTCTTTCTTTATTTATTATAACATTTACTTGCTAAGGACTATTACTATACAATTAGCAAGGACTCTCCTTTCTCACCTTTATTTACCTTTGTTTATCTCATGTTCATTTCGTGCTTGTGGCTGAGCCACTTATATCACATGGACGCGTACATACTGTGCTTTACTGCGCAACCTTTGTTTACTTACTGTGCTTTACTGTGCAACCTTGCTATAGTTAGATCGTTAGTTTTGTATAAATAGTTGACAAACTGGCGGTCTTAAACCCCAGTCTTGTCAACTTTGCAATCTAGGGATTCTCCTATACTGCGCTTGATCTAAGCTCACTACAACCTCGCTTCACTCTCTAAGAGAACTAAAGTCTAAGAACTCTAAGTCACTAAATGTCGCTAAGACATCTTACACTCGTCACTCTGGATCCTCGTATTGTTATTGGTGGAATCATCCTCATAACTATATCGTTGATCCCACTCTTCATCATCATCAGGAACCTCTATTATGTTCATCAAGCTCATATCCAAACCTTGGTTACCAGGAGTGACATTATAGACCTTCCATAAGACCGTCCAATAGGCCGCTCTTAGCAGCAATGGTGGACTTGCCTGTTCCTGTCACACCATCCAGCCAGAAGATCTGACCTGGTCGATTCCCTTCCATGTCAATGGAAGGGAATCAACAAAGCCTCACCCATCTGGATGATCTCTCCCCAACCAGTAATATATAGTATCAAGGATCTCTGTCCTGGTGTGTTTCCAGCTTTACTCTCATGATCAAATTGCACAGCACAGTGTCAATCTACCTTGTCTGCACTTCAGTCAACCTGACACCAATTGTGGGAATGGATCACCTACAATGATTGGCCTTCTATGTGTGTTGTCAGCCTTTTGTACAAGATATAGAGGGGATGTGAATGCTGCACCTGCACCACAGTATGTACAGCCTGGCATGTTTCCTCTGCCTCAGCATGTATCACCTGACATGTGGTCTCTGCCTCCAAACAGACAACACTTCCCATGTTATCAAAATTTCTGCTCAGGTTTCCTGCACACACACCTAACAAATGTATGTATGATCTTGTACTCTGACATACCTTCTCCTCAGTCTCCATCATTATTACAGTCTCAACCTGTTGTGAGTGATCAGGAAGGCTCAAGCAGCTAACAGCAAGGTTGCCTACCAAGGGCAAGTTGACGCACTGCTTGAGCATGCACACACATTCCACTATTTGAGTTGAGTCACTGTCCATTTGGAGAATGCATCCATTGTTGCTTGATTCCCTCCACAGTAGCTGTTATATCTTCAATCAAACTGTTATATCACATAGTCATTGGATACAACTGACAAGGACATGCAAGGAATGAGGGTAAAATGACCTAGACAATTTGTCTACATGCCGACAGAGCATGGGCAGACATGAATCTGTGGTTTGCAACAGGCACTGGAGTATTGTGACAAGCATTGAGAAATCCATCATCGACTTTGTGACACAGTCTTTATTCTGTGCTGCTTTCTGTCCCACAAATGTGGGTGGTAGGTGGGGTGTCATGGGGCTAGAGAGAGACAGTATCACACCTCAACTATCTCGAACACCTTTGAAAGGCCACTTGCAGAGGGGCAAAGGTGGAGGATGCTTGGATAATAGCTTGTAAGACTGGAATAAGAACTGAATGATGTGTGGTCCCTGTCTCCTCATCAGGGATGACATGCACAGCATCATGTGTTACCTCTGCCTCTGCTTCCATGTGGACAGCAGTTTCAGCATTGTCAGGACCTCCATGCACCTCCACTTGGATATCCTTTGTAGGGATCCAATAAATGTACGAGGATAACCATGTGCTCTGATGTACCCCCACTGTGCCATCTACCACCATTGCACTCTCCACCTGTAGCCACACTCAGATGTAGCTCATGTCATGGACAGCTTGAGCTTCTGCAGACAGGCTGCCATGTCTCTGTCTGTGTGGATAGTGTGAGTGAGCTTCTGCTGCCACTTAATCCACTGAAGGTTTTCCATCACTTCGATGAACAAGCTAGATATCCCATGTAGGCATTAGACCTGATCAGCACAAACACAGCAGAGACAAAAGGGAAGTGCTTTGCCAAGTGCTCTATGTGTTGATGGAGTGTAGGAGAGTATCCACTGGCATTTTGAGGCAGGCCCTGGAGCATAGTTACAAGATCAGAGAGAGATTTCTTCAACTTAGTGACATCATCAACATTCTGAGTCACATTCTGTCAGGCAAGAATCAACAGCCATTGAGATAGCACTGCAGGACTGAAAGGAGAAGTGCTGCACCTTGACTTTGTTCACAACTTTGAGGAGGCTGTCAGCAGTAGACCACAGAGCAGCAAAGGCTGATGATGCCTGCATGACAATTTGTAGAACAGACATAAGAACAGATGGACGAGGCAGTGCCAATCCAAGAAGGCCCCTGAGAGTCTTGGGGGGTGATGATTCACAATTGGAGGGGGTCATAGGAAACAGTGGGATGAGAGGTCACCAAGGCACAGGTGATCCTGTGCCTGTGTGAAAATGAGGACTCTCTCTTGCCAAGGTGGCAATTATGTGTTTACCACTTGGGTTACTTACTGTATGATCAAATATTGAACAAGCATCATGAGAGATAATGAGAAGGAGATCTAAGTCACACCCATTTGCCAATATGTGGTGAGGATGAGGTAGTCATACTCCTGCAGAGATCAGGTGTGTGCTTCAATATTACTCCTCAGAGAATGCAGGTCTACATGGAATAACTACAACATAATACCAAGCAAGTGCAGTTTTCATGCTGTGCAGATGCACTCCATGACATACCAGGTGAACCTTGTTACAGTCATCAGGGCTGCTCAATTCCTACCATGGTCAATGCCAATGCCATTTCCAGAGAGTTAGCTGATGCAAATGATGCCTGATTGTAGCACACAATATGACGGGCACTTCAGACTCAAATTTGTTGATTTTCCCTTTTTGGTTATCTACTGTGCACTCCTTTATCACACCTTGGGGCTTATCTCTCCTGGTCTGTGTGCCATGTACTTAGGTACTTAGAGTCAGGGTCTGGGACATTATTCTACAGTCAATTTTCTACTCTTCTCCCTCACTAGCTAGCTACTACACTCTCTCACTATACTTCAGCAATGCTAGTGTTGTATTCCATTTCATCTAGGGCAGTTTCCCATGCTCTTTCTACCATCTCCTCTTAGACCTCCTTGAGTGGAGTGTCATGGGCTTTGGGACTGTTGTGCCACTCATCATGCAATTTCAACAGAATATACACATGCATTCACTCTTTTGAACACATTTCAATCCATCAAATTCATACACTGCCTTATTTTGAAAATCTTGGCTTACCAAGTATACCATGTCTGACACACAATCTGATACATGACTCCTTATAGCTGCTTACAGCAAAACACTAAATGATAGGCCACATCACAAACATTTTTGCTTGTCCCAATGAACTTTTGTTGAAACAAACAAAAGACAAAGTTCAGTAACTTCATTCACAGTAATATCTCAAGTTGGATTCAATACTAGACTACTTGTTTGTGCTAAGAGCGGCCTATTGGGCGGTCTTAGGGAAGGTCTAGAATGTTACTCCTGGTAACCAAAGTTTGGATACTGGTTTGATGAACGTAATAGAGGTTCCGAATGACAATGAAGAGTGGGATCAATGATATAGTTATGAGGATGATTCCACCGATAACGATACGAGGATCCAGTGTGACTTAGTGTAAGAGGTCTTAATAGCTTTTAGAGTTCTTAGACTTAGTTTTAAGAGAAGTAAAGCGAGTGGTTGACGAGCTTAGATCAAGCGCAGTAGAGAGAATCCCTAGATTGCGAAGTTGACAAGACTGGGGTTTAAGACCGCCAGTTTGTCAACTATTTATACAAGCTAGTGATCTAACTATAGTACAGTTTGCGCAGTAATGCGCAGTAAGTAAACGATAATGCACAGTAATGCGCAGTAAGTACGCGTCCATGTGATGATAGTGGCTCAGCCACAAGCGCGAAGTGAACAAGGTGTAAACAAAGGTAAATAAGAGCGAGAAAGGAGAGTCCTTGCTAATTGTATAGTAATAGTCCTTAGCAAGTAAATGTTATGATAAATAAAGAAAAGATAAGTCTAATATAGTACTTGGAGCTAAGCTCACACTTAAGTATGTAAATACTTAAGTACTATAAAAGAGAAAAGAAAATAATGAGTCCTTACTAAGTAAAGTGGAGCTAAGCTCACACTTGTAGTAATAATACTACACTTTACTAGTAAGTAAGATAAAAGAAAAAAGAAAAAGAAAAAAGAAAACCGTTATGAGGTGCCAAAGCAAGTGCCTCGTAACAGTTTGTTGTTGTGACAATAAAAAAGTTTGTGACTTGGTGATGCCACAGGATAGGGCAGGTGACTAGGAAGAAGATGAACAGCAGAAGATGCATAGTGGAGAGAGGGGAGATGCAAATAGAGCAGAGCCAGAGCAGAGCCACAGAGTAAGAGGTAGTACCAGACATGAGGGTACAAGACTAGAGCACAGCCAGAGACAATGAGGGAAAAGATATAGACGAAGGTATAGAGTTGTAGTGGAGCTACAAAGATGATGATGACAAAGATGCAACTGAAAAGAGAATGGGAAGAGCACAGTGTACATGCAGGCTATGGCAGGCAAGGACACAAGATATGATTGACAGTAGCATGGTAAGTGTATCCCCATGTGGGGAGAGAATAGTCAACATGACTGTAGTGAGTGATGTAGCAAGCATGAATAAAGGTGATGTGATGTGGTTTAAGTGTGCTGTAGTGAGAAATGTAGTGAGCACAAACAAAGGTGACACAACATGGTTTAAGTGCACTGCAGGGTATGTGTCAGGACACATTATTTTTCTTTTCATTTGACGATTTTCTTTATGCTTATTGCTCAAGATCTACAAGAGATATCTTATCAGATCATTGATAGATCTTATCACAATTACATATGACTCATTTACTATTCATCATTGGCCCACTTACTATATTGATATGACACATATTCTCACAGTCACTTACAGAGCTTCTCACAGATGCTGCACATCCTTACTGATGCTGTGCAAGTTGCTTATTGATTGCTCACAGGAATGCTGCGCATTCCTTTATGATACACCTGCCCTAGAGTACATACATGGTCTGTGCGCAGGTTTCCTTTAGTATATATACTTCAGCTGTATTGTAGTTACTCCTCAGCTGAATACATCTGGGATATCTGTTTGCTAAGCGTGATCTCATCCCTGTGTTAGCTCTTCTCTTCCTCTTTACATTGTGTGACCTTGCTGGCAAACGTCAGCCTCACAATTGTATTCAGCTCCTATCTGCAACCTCACACATGCCCACTCCTCCTTCCTC
>QLPN01003697.1:1738-21869 GCA_003314395.1 Albatrellus ellisii
TGCGCAGCATTGCACTGCATCAGTAAGCGTCTGTGGGAAATGTAGTCATAAATGTATAGTAAGCGGCCTGATGACGAAATGAACATGAGTCATAGATAATCGCAATAAGATCTACTGATGATCTGATAAGATGAGATAAGATATCTCATGTAGATCTTGAGCAATAAGAGTAAAAGAAATCGTAAAATGAATAGAAAAATAAGTATGTCCTGACAGACTGTGATGCTCTGGACACATCTCTTGCAGCCCCTGCAACTCTACCCACTACTGCAACTGCAGAGATGCCAACCACTATGATCCCCACACCAACTCTGCCTCCAGCCCCAACTACAACTCCAACATCACCTCCACACATACATGGCCCCACACTACCAGTCACTCTGCCTTCCATCACACCACCAGTTCCAACCTGCACACATGCAACACACTTTTCAGACCATGTGCCAGGAGTAGTGATCCCTCACACTGGTTACAATGCAGAAACTGGCCAAGGACACACACATCATGCAGCTCTATCAGGTGAGCCAGAGCCAGTATACACTATGCTAAGTCCAGTAACTCCAGCACCACCACCTTCCTCACCAATGGGCACACCTGCCTTCACAGAACCCATCACTCTGACTCCTTCACCACAGTGATCCACTCATGTTATGAGGCCACCCACACATTATGGTGAAAGTGCATATGGCAAATGCACATATGCTGACATCTGTTACGAGGCACTTGCTTTGGCACCTCGTAACATTTCTTTTTTCTTTTTTCTTTATCTTACTTACTAGTAAAGCATAGTATTATTACTACAAGTGTGAGCTTAGCTCCACTTTACTTAGTAAGGACTCTCTTTTCTTTTTATCTTTTATATAGTACTTAAGTATTTACATACTTAAGTGTGAGCTTAGCTCCAGGTACTATATTAAGACTTATCTTTTCTCTTTATCTTTCCTTATTTATTATAACATTTACTTGCTAAGGACTATCACTATACAATTAGCAAGGACTCTCTTTTCTTGTTCTTATTTACCTCTATTTATCCCATGTTCATTTTGTGCTTGTGGCTGAGCCACTTATATCACATGGACGCGTACTTACTGCGCTTTACTGCGCAACTTTGCTATAGTTAGATCGCTAGTTTTGTATAAATAGTTGACAGACTGGTGGTCTTAAACCCCAGTCTTGTCAACTTCACAATCTAGGGATTCTCCTATTACTGTGCTTGACTTAAGCTCGTTACAATCTCACTTCATTCTCTAAGAACTAAGTCTAAGACCTCTAAGCCACTAAAACGTCACTAAATGACATCTTACACTCATCACTCTGGATCCTCGTATCATTATTGGTGGAATTATCCTCATAACTATCTCATTGATTCCGTTCTTCATCATCAGGAACCTCTATTACGTTCATCAAACTCAAACTTTGGTTACCAGGAGTAACACAGTAAACCATCCCTAAGACCGTCCAATAGGCCACTCTTAGCAACATCCTGCAAGACCCATTGGACAATGAAGAAGACAACTTTGCCACTCCAGATGTGGGTCCCTCACTGTCAGCACTCCTCACCATGGCCACTATGTCCAGTGACCCACTTACCCTATATGAAGCTTGTATGTCACCAAACACAACAGACTGGGAAGCCACATGTCAGCATGAACTCAACATGCTCAAAAGCATGAACACCTGGTCTCTAGTAGATTTACCACCCAGCCACATTGCAATACCCAATAAATGGGTATTTAAATGCAAGAATGATGGCCACTTTCACATGCACCTCATTGCAAAGGGGTTCAAACAGGTATAAGGGATCGACTATGGAGAGGTCTCCTTGCCAGTTGTGCATTTTGAGTCCCTTTGCCTTCTATTCACCCTTGCCACATCTCACAATTGGCACATTCATTCAATGGACATCAAAAGCACATTTCTCAATGGTGATATTGAATAAGAGCTTTACATGTAGCAACCCAACAGATTCAGCATTGAAGCCTTGGCTGACAAAGTGTGCCAGCTGCACAAGTCCATCTATGGCCTCAAACAAGCTGTGTGCCAATGGAATGCAAAAATGGATGCCTGCCTTGGCTCTCTTGACCTCACTTGCATCAACACCAATGCCAGGTTATATGTTAGACACAGCATTTCATATCTATTCCTGGTGTTATATGTAGATGACATTACAATCTTCAGCAGCAACCTCAATGAAGTGCTACAACTCAAACATGCCCTCACCACTCATTTCGAAATGACAGACCTCAGCAAAACTGTGTCATACCTCAGACTTGAAGTTGGTTGCAACTGGTCACACAATTCCATCACACTGTGCCAGTCATGGTACATCACTAATGTTGTAGCTAGGTCCAGACTCGCTGACTGCAATGCAGTTAGCACTCCCTTGCCTCCTGTGCTGCAGCTCATTCCCTTCAATGGCACCACCAGCCACTCCCTTCATTCCATCTATCAACAAATAGTTGGGAGTCTCATGTATGTGGCTGTGGTTTTGTGCCCTGACATTGCATATGCCATTAACACTCTGGCATGACACACAGCTAACCCTGCTCCTGCACACCTCACAGCATTGAAGCATGTCCTCCGCTACTTAGCAGGAATGACTGCCCTAGTGCTATGGTATGGCAATGTGCAAGACAATGTCTTGTCTGTTCGCTCTGACTCTGACTGGGTGGCATCTCTTGCTGATTGACACTCCACAGGGGCATATGTATTCTTCCTCAACAGTGGTGCCATCTTGTGGTCATCACACCAACAGCACATTGTGTCACTATCCTCAACTGCCACTGAGTATATCACTCTCTCATAAACCACTGTGCAAGCTGAATGGTACTGCAATGTCACCCAACAACTTCACATCCCCATTTCCTTTCCCCTTGTGGTCTTTGGCAACAACAAAGGCTCTATCAACCTGGTGCATAACCCAATTGTCAGCAAGGGCATGAAGCACCTTGACATCAAGCACCATTTTGTGTGCAAGAGTGTTGCATGTCACATCATCACCCTCTGGTGATTACCTTCCACATCCATTGTCACCAATTGTCTCACAAAGCCACTACCATGCACTGCCTTCATCACACAGCATGCTGCTCTCAGTCCTGTTGATGTCACTGTGCCAAACAAGGGGGGCTGTTGAAGATTTTGTCATGTGTATACTACTCTTCATTCAGCTTTACTCCCTTAGCATACATGTACTATTTACTTCACCAATATGTACACTCACTGTCATGTCCTCACCTTGAACTTGCAGTCCTCAGACTCCTACTTTACCTCCAAGGACTTCCCCACACCACACTATACTCCAGATGACATGCATCCCTCCCACATATGGGTGTCCTTGTACTCTCTATTTACACTCCACCCTAACCTTACCTGCAGACACTACATAAGATGGGATCCCTACCTTACAGCTCCTCAGACATCCTACACTTCTGTCTGATGTACTTAAACCACATTGCATTGCCATACTGCACTCATAACCTTCTGCTCTCTGCTGCAGCCATGCCACTGCCTGTCTCACTCATCACAATGAGCTTCTCCTATATAATAACACTCTTATACATCATAGTTGCCACAGTCTCCCATATCCTGCATGTACAGCAAGCAGGCTAGAACTCAGCCAGGCAGTTCTCAATGACAGTATCAGTGACCAAGAACACAGGTAGCTTTGTGATGTGTACAAGATAGCATATGGTCAAGAGCCATTGAGAGCTTAATGTAATACCTACATACTTCTTTAACCTTCTTGTCACTATGATACATGCACATGGCACATCATTTACTCCAATATATTATACATTTTAGACTTTGCTTTTCAACACTGATTGTCCTCATTGCTGTGTGACATTTGTTATATGAAAGCATAGTTGTGCAACTTGAACTTATGTGTTATATGATACATTTGTACACAAACTGCACAGGCATCACATCATTGCATGGTGCTAAGAGTGGCCTATTGGATGGTCTTAGGGAAAGTTTGTGATGACTATACCCCTGGTAACAAGGTAGTTTGTACATGCTTGATAAGTGTTGTAAATGTTCCTAATGATGATGAAGAGTGGGATCAATGAGATAGCAATGAGGATGATACTGCTGATGACTAGATGAGGATCCAGAGTGATGAGTTTATGATGTCTTAGTGATGCTTAAGTGACTTAGAGATCTTAGACTTAGTTCTTAGGAGTGAATTGAGTTTGTAGTGAGCTTAGGTCAAGCACAGTATAGGAGAATCCCTAGATTGCAAAGTTGACAAGACTGGGGTTTAAGACCACCAGTCTTTCAACTACTTATACAAAACAGAGTGTCCTAAAGATAGTACATATAAAATAAGGTTCATGGATCAATGAGATTGCACAGCAATCAATGAAGTCACATGACCTATGACACATCCATGGATATAGTAAGTGGCTCAGCCACAAGTGTGAAATGAATGAGGTAAAACAAAGGTAAATAGAGATGAGAAAGGTAAGTCCTTGCTAATTGTACAGTAGTAGTCCTTAGCAAGTAAATGTAGATAAATAAAGAAAGATATAAAAAAGGAAAAGATAAGTCTTTATAGTACTTGGAGTAAAACTCACAACTCAGTATATAAATACTGTAGTACTATAAAGAAAGAGATAGAGTCCTTACTTATAAGTATGAGCTAAGCTCAAGCAATAGTTAATACTATGCTTATAGTAAGTAAGATATAAGTGAAAGAAAAGGAAATGAAAGAAATGAAAGAAATGATAAATGCAGGTCATGTGCAGAGAAGGAACTACAAATAATTCTCATTCTGTCTTCATGACTCTGTAGTCTACTTATAGTAAGTAGAGTACCACATGGACCAATACAATATGAACAATGGAAAGTGTGTAAGTGTGTGAACACATAGTATGGAATAGGAAGGTGAAGCTTAGTAAGTATCTGTGGACATCAACACCCCCCCTTACTGGAGACACACAGTGTAAGTCCAAGACCAGAGCAGTGAGAAGAGAAGAGTGGAAGAGAGAGAGGTTTCATTAAGATGTCAGCCATGATGAATGATGAGGGAAGGCATTGTACAGTAATGGAGTTAGAAGAAATGCACTCACAGATGTAGTGGTGCCTAATGTCAATGTGTTGTACTGCAGGTAATGACAGGGTTTAGAGCAATGTCAATGGAGCCTTTATTATTGCCATATATCAAGAGGGGAGACATGAGACCAAAACCTATCTCCTGCAATAATGATCACAGCCACATCCCTTGTGCCACAGCTTGAGACAGCAACATGTATTCAGCTTCAGTGGAGGAAAGAGAGACTATGTGCTGTTTCCACAATGTCCAGGCAACAGCTCCTCCACCAAGGAGAAAGGCGTATGCCCCAATTGACTTGCAGTCATCTCTATCTGCTGTCCAGTCCAAGTCAGAATAACCAACTATACCTGCCTCTGAGCCTCTACCATGGTGTATATGCAGACCTATGGTACCTCTGAGATACTGAAGGATGTGATGTGTGAGGGATAGATGAAGTGGCAAAGGGTTGGAGAGGAATTGCAATAACTTCATGATGGCAAAGGAAATGAGACAATGGCTGCATACAAAAGGGACCCAATGAGTTGCTGGTAGTTGAGATGAAGGGAGGAGGATGCATGGTAGTCATCACCCACTCTAGTAGGGTGAGCATTGGAGGGTAGAGGTGTCATCATAGGATTGCAATTAGCTAACTGAAAATGATCAAGGAGGTCACCAATGTATGCTTCTTGGTCAATTTCTAGGATGTGCTGAGAGTGGTCCCTTGTGATGTGAAGTCCCAGGTAGGACTTGATTTCTCCTAGGTCCATCATCTGGAAGATGAACTGTAGTGCTATTTTGCAGGCTTCTACTTTGGTAAGGGAGCCACCTAGGATTGAGATGTCATCAATGTAAAGGACTATGATGAGGGGTTTGGACAAAGTGGTGGAGACATAGATGCTGGAGTCAGAGAAGGTGCAAGTAAAGGAAAGGCCAAGGAGAGAGCTGTGCATCTTATGGTGCCACTGCCTTGACACTTGCTTCAACCCATAGATGGCCTTGGATAGTTTACAGACCTTTCCTTCTGTCCCTGGAACTACAAAACCATGAGGTTGATCCATGTATATCTCTTCATCAAGGTCACTGTTAAGGAAGGCAGTCTTCACATCCATGGAGTGGATCTCCCAATCTTCAAGAGCAGCTATGGCAAGGAGGGTACAGAGTGATTCAAACTGCACCACTGGTGAGAAGGTTTCAGTGTAATCCACACTGTGTAGCTGTGTATACCCTTTTGCAATGAGTCATGCCTTGTAGTGCCCATCTGCCTTTTGCTTGAAGACCCACTTATTTCCCACAAGGTTGCATCCAGGAGGGAGATCTACTAGATCCCAGGTATGAAGGTCCTTGAGTGAAGTGAGTTCATCTTCACATGCAGCCCTCCAAGAATCTGCATCTGGACTAGACAGCACTTGTTTGAGCATTAGCAGGTCATGTGTCACAGCATGAGAAAGGATGGCAGAAAGTGAAGGCCCACTCTGAGGCATTGCAAACATATCATCAGAGTCAGACCCCCCCTTGCCAAGGATATCCGCAAACACATGAGGACCATAAGAGCTGTCTGCAAACCTGGCAGGATGACAACCAATGCATTGGGAGTGATGCAGCACCACAGCATCATCATCAACAAAGACAACACACAAAGACTGGGGAGAGGGGCAAGCAGCACCTTGCCAGCATGGAGGAGCAGGGGGAGGTGCATCTGTGACATGGGTGGTGCACCATGCTCTCACACAAGGAAGGACAGTGGCAGAGGTGACAGCCCTAGGAGGAGTGACAGGAGGGGTGCCCAGTTCTGGGTCAGGAGCATCTGGGGTGACTTCAGGGACCATGACAACCAGAGCAGGCATGGGGGGTGAAGGGGGGTCAGGTGCATCATGCCCATTGTCATCTGGCCCATCCAATGCATCACTGGAGGAGGTCACATTGTCATTATTGTCATCTGGCAGGTGCACAGTGGGTAGTGGAAAGGAGTCAAGTACAGTGGGTGAAGAAGACACTTCTATGGTGGGAAACACACTTTCTTCAAAGACCACATCCCAGCTGACTATGGTATGTCTCACAAGTTTGTCCTAGAATAGCCACCCCTTCATACCTACCTCATAGCCAATAAAGGTGAGTGGCCATGACTGAGTGTCAAGCTTGGAGTGCTGATGGTCAGGCATTTTGACCCAGGCATGACAGCCAAAGACACAGAGATGCAAAACATCAGGAGGTGATGCAGAGGGTGACCACTTTGAGGATGGAGTAAACCAACCTAGACATTTAGCTGGCAATATGTTATATGTATGGACTGCTGTATGGATGGCAAACTCCCAAAACCCCAGGGACAAACCAGCATGATGGAGTAGGGATAATGCTCTGTCCAGGATAGTGTGATTCCAGTGTTTGGCTTGGCCATTTTGCTGGGGAGAATACAGCACTGTGCATTGGTGAGTGATGCTGCATTCTGTGAGGAGATCAGCAACTCATTAGTTGACATACTCCCCTCCTCAATCAGAGTGCAGAGATTGGGGCCAGTGACCATGTTGATTGTGGACAAGGGCAAGAAAGTGCTCCAGGACATCAGACAACTGATCTTTCCACCACAAGGGGTAGACAACCCTAAATCCAGAGTAATCATCCAGAAAGGTGGCAAAGTATAGGTTGCCTGCACCAACAGGCCTGACCAAGTCCAAGCACTTTGGTGGCACATGCACAAGAAAGGTGGAAGGGAGAGCAGGGCATCTTCCCAAGGAGACACCCAGAGCAAGGGGCAGAAGGTGACTGAGGCAAAGAGAGATGGATGCTGGAGAGTTGTTCAGGCTGTACATGACTGACAACATTTTCTGACAGATGGCCAAGATGTTCATGCCAGAGAAGTATAGATGAAGAGATTAAGTGGAGCTGTGGCATGGCAGTGGGAGTGATCCAGTACATTCTGTCATGTAGATGGCTGACACTGAACACCCAGCCCTGTTTAGATATAGAACAGGAGCTGCCTTCATAGGTGACCTTGAAGCCCATCCAGTCCAATTTACTGACAGAAAGGAAGTGACCAGATGTGCTTGGAATATGCAAAACATTGGAGAGAGAGAGCATGACCTCCACACCATCAGGCAACAGGTGCATGTGCACACAGGTGCCAGTTCCTGCACAGGAGATTCAGGTTCCATCACCAACAGTGACACTGCACAAGGAAGAGGTGGCATAGTCTGAGAGGTCACTTTGACAAGGGGTGATATGATCAGTGCAGCCAGAATTCAGCATCCAAGCACTGGATCCTTCCCCATAGTAGCAAGCATCAAATATGGAAGCAGATGAGGAAGACATGGTATTTACACTAGCTGTTATCCCCCCACCACCTTTCTCCTTCTCTTTCCTCCTGTCCAACCATGCTCTGACATCCTTGGGCATCCCATGCAGTGTCCAACAATTCTCAACAGAGTAGTTTTTCCACTTGCAGTGTGTACAGAAGGAAGCATTGCAATGACCTGGACCAGGAGCTGATGATGTTTGGAATGCAGATAGAGCTGAACAAGGTTGGGAACACACTTCCTCATCAAGTATACATCCATGGATGATAGAGACACTGAGGTCCTCAATGTTGGAGGAAGCCAAGACTGCAGAAGAAAAGGAACTCCAAGATGGTGGGAGAGTATGGAGGAGGATGAAACACAATTGTTGATCACTGATAGCAATGCCAGAGGCTGTGAGTCATTCATGCACTACCAAAAGGGTGTCAATTTGAGGGGTAAGAGGTGAGTGGACATTGTATTTGCAGGTGAACATTGACTGAGATTTGATGAATGCAGCAACCACAGTTTGCTTTCCATATGTACTTTTCAACAACTCCCATGCATGGTGTGTGAGAATGGCATCCAAAGTGATGAGGATAGAGGGCTGCATACTGCAATGCATGGAGATGACCACCTTTGCAACTTCATTGTTGTCTCTCCAAGTCTGAATTTTGTCCTGGTTCATGATTGTTTCAATGGGTAGTGTTGAATATTTCGTGTGCACTACTACATTTCATTCAGCTCCCCTTACATTACATACTTATTACATACATCACCACATGTACTTCTCTTCTCCCTCAGACTACCTACATCTCTGTGTGGCCTCACACACCACATTACTCTCTGTGCTAAGAGCGGCCTATTGGACGGTCTTAGGGAAGGTCTAGAATGTTACTCCTGGTAACCAAGGTTTGGATATTGGCTTGATGAACGTAATAGAGGTTCCGGATGACGATGAAGAGTGGGATTAATGAGATGGTTATGAGGATAATTCCACCAATAATGATATGGGAGTCCAGTTTGACTTAGCGTAAGAAGTCTTAGTAACTTTCAGAGTTCTTAGACTTAGTTCTTAGAGAGGAGTGAGTTTATAGCGAGCTTTGGTCAAGTGCAGTAAGAGGAGAATCCCTAGATTGCGAAGTTGACAAGACTGGGGTTTAAGACCGCCAGTTTGTCAACTATTTATACAAAACTAGTGGTCTAACTATAGTACTGTTGCGCAGTAAAGCGCAGTAAGTACGCGTCCATGTGATATAAGTGGCTCAGCCACAAGCATGAAATGAACATGGGACAAAGACGAATAAATAAGAGTGAGAAAAGGAAGTCCTTGCTAATTGTATAGTAATAGTCCTTAGCAAGTAAATGTTATAATAAATAAAAGAAAGATAAAAAGGAAAAGGTAAGTCTAGTATAGTACTTGGAGCTAAGCTCACACTTAAGTATGTAAATACTTAAGTACTATAAAAGAGAAAAGAAGAAGATAAGTCCTTACTAAGTAAAGTGGAGCTAAGCTCACACTTGTAGTAATAATACTACACTTTACTACAGTAAGTAAGATAAAAAACAAAAAAGATAAAAAAAACGAAACCGTTACGAGGTGCCAAAGCAAGTGCCTCGTAACACTCTGCACAACACACATCACACCACTTATAATAGTCCTTGTTCTTACTTCACTTACTCTCTGCCCCAACCTTACTACTTAAGATGGACAACATACCTACAACTTCCTCAGATGTCTTCATACTTGTCTGAGTGAGTACTACATTACTTCCCATCTCCTCTCTCTCTTACAATATCCCTGCAGCATACTCTTACCACATTGCCCCACCACTCTGTGTTGGCAACCACTTACACTTGCTGCAGATGATCTCTGTCCTTCTCTCCCCTTTGGGGATACTCTATTCACTCATCATCATATACAACATCTTTGTGCTTGCCTGCCCAAACCTGCATGTACAGGTAGACCTCCTGCAACTTCAGTTGTGCTGGTGACAGCTACAACATGTTGATTTTTACCTATCTTAGGATGCTGGACATACTTCCATATCCTTATCTTTTTCAATCTTTACAGTTCAGGCTCCTCTCTAACTCTATTTAGCCTTTACTATATCTTCTTTACCTTGTCATCATCTAACCTCAGCACTTCTGCATGTGCTGAGGTGAGTATCTCTTCTGCTCTCTGAGCTCTCTTCTGACATACCTGCTCTATGCAGCTCTCTCTTTCTTCTGTGTACCCTCTACCCTCTGGTACACATCTTCTTTATCTTACAGGTGCTCTTCCACCTTTGGACTATAGTCCTTTAGTAGCTCTTCCTCTTTGTGTGGCTACAAGCCTATCTTGATCTCATTATGATCTGTCTATTCTTTGCCTTGTTGCCTGCATTTTGACACAACAGATGGTTTTGAAACAGTGTACCATACCCCCATAATGATGAGGGCCAACTTGACTACATTAGCCCATTGGTGGTAGTTAGTGACTCCTTCAAGAGTGATATTAATCTTTGGTACAGATGTTGAAAGAGAGGGATGAGTGAATTGGAGTATGGTGAGAATGAAAATGAATTTGGGTGAGAGTGAGAGAATTGTAAGCCCAAGAATGAGGGCTGAGAGTAGAGTGCTGCAAATGACCTGGGCAGGGCCCATAACCTGATAAACACAGGTCATGTGCAGAGAGGGAACTATAAATGGTTCTTATTCTGTCTCCATGACTCTGTAGTCTACTTATAGTAAGTAGAGTACAGCATGGACCAATACAATGTGAACAATGGAAAGTGTGTAAGTGTGTGTACAGTAATTTGTATGTGTGGATGCATAGTATGGAATAGGAAGGTGAAGCTTAGTAAGTATCTGTGGATGTCAACAAGAAAAAACACATTATGAGGTGCCAAAGCAAGTGCCTCATAACACATGAATGCTCTGACTACTGTTGGGTGGTACTGCTCCCATTGTGTGCAACAATCAAGGAGCATTGCTGTTGGATTTTGTCTATTATTTATGCCACTGAGCAGTTCTTACTACTTATCTCCACTATATCCTCTTATCTTTCCATCCATCTCATCTACATCTAATCACACACATCTGATCTTCTTATCTCATCTCTTACTTCTCATCTGTGGCTCTGCTCTATCATCTCTATCTGGCCATGCTCTTCTTCTTCTGCTTTAGGCAGTCTCTTTGTCTTTGTCTTTTGAGCAGAGCTATAACTCTATAGCTTTGTCTCTATATCTACTCTTTTCCCTTGTTGTCTACTCTTTTTCTGTAAGTCTTTCCACTCTCAGGAAAGTATCTTTATCTACACTCTGTGCCCTCATGTCTGACATCATCTATCTTCTCTCTCTGGCTGTGCTCTGCTACTCTCTATCATCCCCATACTCTCTTGCTCCCATGTTACTGTCCCCAATACATCTGGTCTTGTCCCTCATTCTTGTCACCTGCCCATTCATCTGTTTACAATTGCAACTCATGCAAGACCAAACATTCCATAACCAAATGAAGCACATCAACATCCACTACCATGTGGTTAGGGAGATGGTCAATGTGTTTGCATGAAGGATCGAGTGCAATGGTCACCTAGGGCAGACTGCTCCAATTAAGGAGGGTGGAATGGCAACAGGGGTAGAGCTCAGGGAGCAGAGCCAAAAGAGCAAAGAGGATCACCATGATTGCAGAATAGACAAGAACAACAAGTGAACCCCAGTACATGATGAGGGGAGAAGCACAGAGATTGACTACTGGACAGTGTCCCAGACAGTAACCCTAAGTACTAACAAAGGTGCACACAGACCAAAACAAGAGTACAGTAAGGAAAATGCCATCACATGATCAGGTATGAACAGCAGATATCAAACACAATGCCCACCATGTCAATTATTTCTACATGCCCACCTCACTCAACACTGCTGACATATTTACCAAAGCACTACTGCACATCACATTCAACAGACATTGGCAACATCTCAGATTAGTGGATGTCCCAGATGCACATTGAGGAGACCCTTCAACTCAAGGAGGAGTGTTAAAAGCTGAGCAATCACAGAACTATGTTCAAGCTGAAGTGTCAAGATCTTTTCTATTTGCATACACATGACAGGTGTCATCTGTCTATATGTTTCATCCATCTCACTTTATACTGTCCACAATATACACAATCACATGTGACTGTGTATACATTTACATGTGATTCCATTCAGCAGTATGTCCTGCACATATAAATACCTACAGACTTTCCACTACTCTCCCTCAGTCATTTCCGCTATCGACTGAGGTGAGCTACTGTATAATTTGTATGATTAGACTTAACTGGTCACACCTATAGCTCTTCCACTATAGGTAAGATCTAATACAGTCATTTCCACTATCGACTGAGCTCTTCCACTATAGATTTCTAAACTTTTCTGATGAGTGGTACTCATCAGAAAAGGAGACTCACCATCTGGTCCCCAAAGGTTTGTTCAATGATGCACCGGGAAGAGCACCTGCACTGTGGCATTACCCAACACGCTGGGCAAGTGTGTTGAATTTACATTTACCTCATTCCTGCAGGGAAGAGGCCCGGTGGTTTGTCTGGACGGTATCGTGGACGGTCATCCTGGGTGGAACGGACTCAGGAGTAAGCGTAATATCAGTCAGCGGCAAGGAGATTTTACCTGCCATCAAATGGACGGCGCAAAATTATTGAGCACTAGAGTGTTGCAATCCGTTTTGTACTGGTACTCACGCGGCAGAATATAACCCCAGCACCTCTACAATAATCACGTCAAAGGTCATCCACAAGCAGTACTTCTCAATGGTGCGCACCGTTGATAACAGCTTCATATTCCGCAAGTTGTGCGTGGGCCGTTGGGTACCACCCATAGCACATGGCGACGCACACATCAATCATCAGCCCGTATGCCAATCAATATGGATGCACTTTTAGACGCACCTTCGGTGTAGTTTACCAAAAAACGGTCCAGCGAAGTGTCGTCATCTCCTAGTCCGGTTCTGTCCCAGCCGGCCTTTTTCCGCGCCATCACCACCATGTGTCCGTCCGTCTTGTCGCGAAAGAACTCGAACAACGGCTACAGACCGCCGAATCTGGCGTGCGAGAAACTGATCTTCTGCACGTCTAGAATGCATGGGCAAAGCGGTTGGCAAGGTGCTGGTAGAGAGAGGCGGTCGCCTCAACAGACGCTGAGCCAGGTGGGTATAGTGAACCGACAGAAACTAGGAGCTCCGTCGCGCAGTCTACCATAAAGCGTGACATAAAGTCCTGTGGAGGCGGGTGGTCAAATGATATATCGGCATCAGGAATGCAGATATATCACCAGACGAAAACTTCATGCTTGGGAGTCTGCTGTGTGGCCATCTCGAAAACGTCTCTTCATCTGGAAGATCGCGTTGTCCCCGTGACGACTTCAGCAAGCATGAAGTGCAGAAATTTCCTCGCACCGGTCAAGAACGGTTCGATGTATTACACATCAGTGTGGGCAGGAGCATCATGACTAGTAGCATGGACAAACTTTACAGGGAAAGTAAAAGTCCTTGAAAACACTAGGATGCGCCATGTTCAATGCATAACCCAGCGCGGTAACGAGCGACCGTGGTTTCTTCAACAACAGTTAGGCCCCGCAATGCGCCAGGGACAGTACCTAAGGCAGGTGCATTATCACATCGCAGGAATGCGTCGCAAGAACGACATAATTGGTGGAATAGAACAAAGTCATTGTGGGATACTGGCAGTAGTACACTGGACCGCGACCATAAACTCTGGCCACAGGACGCGTCCAACTGCTGGCCGTCGGTCCTTTCCGCGCACTCAATCTCCACAAACCACTGCTAGAGGGCCTGAGGAGCCGTATACCATCATCGAAGGGCCTACATAATGTATAGTAAGTACCGTGACGATCCTCCTGCGGGACTTGGCAGTAGGAGGCAATGTGCCGAGGATGCGAAGATAGACCATGCGCACAGGTGCTTGAGGAAAACGGATGTGTATGATTCGAATTGATACGACCTTTTTGATTGTAAAAAAGTGGCAGCAATCATGGAGATCGCGAGGTTAGCAGACACAGCTGTCCAAAATTTCGGAAGCGCCGCAAGTTCTATAAGGTGTGTCGTGGTCTCATCTTTCGAGATCTAGCTCAGATGTTGCTATACAGACATTATTGCTGATTGTATGCGCATGTGTCTTGTTGCTGCTGTCCCGAGCTGTCCTCGGTAAACGATGGAATCTGCTGAAATTCGCACCCGGTGCTTCAAGTCCCGTTCACTACCCCGACTTGTACGAAGCCTCGATCAGCGAGCTGCAGGACGGATTGGCAGACGGTCGCTTCACGAGCGTCGACCTTGTCAAGGCCAGTGCACCAGCTTTTACTAGATGTTTTCTGTTTGTGGTAACGATGCCCGCAGGCGTATTTCGCGCGCATCGAGGAGGTCAACGAGCGTGGCCCGCAGTTGCGTGCAGTGATCGAACTGAATTCCCACGCGTTAGAACAGGCCGCCGCTCTCGATGACGAACGGCGATCGAAAGGTGCCCGCGGGCCGCTGCATGGCATCCCAATCCTGCTCAAGGACAACATGGCCACACAGGCTAGCGATGGTCTGGAACATCCACACTGCTCGCAGGACCATACTCTCTACTAACCATGCTGTTCCGTCACAGGCATGAACACCACAGCAGGTACTTCCGCCCAGCCTCGCTCGCCGGTTCTTCCCTGACATGCCCCGCGCCGTATAGGCTCCTTCGCGCTCCTTGGCTCCATCCCGCCCCGCGATGCAACAGTCGCTGCGAAGCTGCGCGCATCTGGCGCCATCCTCCTCGGCAAGGCCAACCTCTCAGAGTGGTCGCACTTCCGCGGGGTTTTGCCCGTTGGCTTCTCCGCCCGCGGGGGGCAGGGCACCTGCCCGTACTACCCGCAGAGCGCGCCGTCGGGGTCCAGCTCGGGCAGTGCGGTCGCTGCCGCCATCGGCCTCGCCGCGGCGGCGCTGGGAACGGAGACGTCTGGGTCGATTGTGCTGCCGGGCAGCCGCAACAATGTCGTAGGCATCAAGCCCACGGTGGGCCTGACGTCGCGAGCCGGAGGCGAGTTTATTTATTTATTACGTGCTGATGGCGGGTGGAGTTGTTCGCTGCTGATGCTGGTGTTGGTGGAGCAGTGATCCCGATATCATTGCACCAAGACACCGTCGGGCCCATCGCCCGCTCCGTCGCCGATGCCGCGGTGCTCCTCACTGTGATTGCGGGCCGCGACCCGCTGGATAACTACACGGACACACAGCCCGGCATCGTGCCAGACTTCGCAAGGGCGCTGCGGAAGGACGGGCTGCGAGGCGTCCGCTTGGGCGTCCTGCGGTCGTTCCAGGGGACTGATGGCGACATCGTTGCGGCGTTTAACACCTCCCTGGGCGTCATGAAGCAGCTAGGCGCAACCATCGTCGACCCTGCGGACTATCCCGCCACCGAGGAGTTGTTAGTGGCTGAGGAGAAGCAGAACATGATTTTGGGGGCAGACTTCAAGGTGCGTATTTGTATTTTCTTCGCCTCGGCAGACAGGAACGTTGTAATGCTTGCGCTTGGCGTGTCAGGTAGACATTGAGAAGTACATTGCGGGCTTGACGCATGTCCCCACCGACGTGACCAACCTCGCCGACCTCATCGCCTTCAACAATGAGCATGCGGATCTGGAACTCATGCCGCCGTACTACATGTCACAATCAGTGTGCGTGCATCCCAACCGAGATGGTGTATGTGATGGCGTATGCTGTCCAGGCTGACGGGTTTGCTATCTCTTCAGCTTCCTCACGTCGGAGAACAGCACCATCGACGCGGCATACTGGGAACTGCTGGCCGCGAACCAGGATCTGGGGCAGCGGCGGGGCATCGACGGGGCGCTGCGGAAGTACAGTTTGGACGCCTTGGTAGTCCCAACACACGGTGAACTAGGTTGGAGTTGGTCCCTCAGCTACACGCAAGAGCAGCGGGTCTGACTCGTACCTCCTTCAGAGCGCGTGCAGGTGGTCCCAACGGCGCCGGCCATCGCGGGCTATCCAATAATCACAGGTGCACCCCCCAGTCGTTTCGTCTGACACGGTGCTTTTCTCATGGACGTGACGGCTGCCGCCCTGCAGTGCCGCTGGGCTTCCGGTCGCCCAGCACCGTGGCGTCGCCCGCGGAGCCCGTCGTCAACGTCGCACCTGGCCTGCCGTTCGGGGTGTCCTTCATCGGCACGGCGTACAGCGAATCTGCGCTCATCAAGTACGCGTACGCGTACGAGCAGGCGACGCACACGCGGCTGAAGCGCAGGGCGTATGCGGAGGCGGTCCCGAGGACGCAGCTCGTTGATGTGATGCGGGGAAAATAGGAGATTCGGTGGTTGTGCTTACGGTCGTGGAACGCTCGACGTCGGTGGTGGATGGAAATTCACAGGGTAGCTATCAACGTGGCGAAAGATTCAGATACGGGTGCGGGAATGTACTAAAATGAGGATAGGGGCGCGTGGTGATATTATGCATTGTATGTTGGCAAGTATCTTCTATAAATTACGTCTGCAATGAAAATGTATGCCGCCCGATCACAAGTGAAATTCCAGAACATGTTGCTGTGCATTTCGAGGATTGAATTGTTCCCGGAGCTTGCTCGTTTTGTGTCTTTGACGGGAGCCTGAAACGGTTTGTTTCTTCAATTTATTGTCCGGAAAGGCGTTAGGCCCACATAACACGTAGCGCAGTAAGGACCACGTCCACCGCCTAACGCAGCTGGGGTAATAGCCTTCCTTCGTCGACGCCGTGACGTAAAACTCTCTTCGCAGCGAGCCTAACCTCCAATGACCGATTATAAATTTATGCGCAGCGCAATACAACGGTCGTTAGAACTCTGATCGGCCCGTCGCGGCCCGGGACGGGTATCCGCGTACGCTCCGGCTTCAGCGCCACCACGCTTTGGAGTTTCTCCACACCTCTCTTGCATCCCGCTTCTGCACAGACAGAGGCAGCATGGACCAAGACACTTGGCTCGCATCTTCCGAGTCGTACGTCTATCTCAACCCGCCCAACAGCAACATCATCTGCTGCATCTGCCGGTTAGTGCGCACCCCTGATCTCGCCGACAGGCTGGGCCTCATCTAACCGCCTCGCCCCGCCCCGCACCGCAGGATGCCCTTCGTGGAGCCGACGACGACCCGCACGTGCTCGCACACGTTCTGCTACGAGTGCATCGTGCACGCCATGCGTCGCGCGGCGCAGTGCCCCATCGATCGGTCGCCGCTGACACAGAGCGAGCTCGTGCCCGCGAATCCCATAGTCAGACATGTGCGTCCCTAATGCTGCCTACGTACCGTGCACGGCTCACCCAACCCACGGCGCAGCTCGTCGACGAGCTTCTAGTGGAGTGCCCGCACCGCACTGCGGGGTGCTCCTTTATGTGCCAACGACAGTTTCTCGCGTCGCACCTCCGGGAATCTTGCGTGTACGTCCCTGTGCGGTGTCCCTATGCTGGCTGCGAGGAGCACGTCCCGAAGAAGGATGCGCGGAGAGACGGATACACGTGTGTGCACCGCGTGGTGCAGTGTGAGGGGTGCTCGTTGGAGGTCAAGTCTCATCAACTCGAGGTGAGAGGCGCACTTATTCCAGCGTCTCCAACACATGATGCATCCACCGTCTAGGAGCACAACTTGAGCTGCCCGTCTGCGACCACGAGTTGCGTCTACTGTGCAGCCGACTTGCCCAAATCGGCGCTCAAAGTCCACACCACATCGTGCCCAGACTATATCGTTGCGTGTTCTCATGCAGGTAGTGGCTGTCCTTGGACCGGCGCGCGGCGCACCGCAGATTCACACGCTTGCGGCTGCCCTTACGAGGCTATGAAAGGGTTTCTCAAGCTGTATGACGACCGGCTATCGCGGCTGACCGAGGAGAATCTGCTGCTCCGACAGAAGGTCGAGGCGTGCGAGGGCCTGATGCAGATCATGACGCAGGAACTACAGGCCGCCAAGGCCGCCCTGGGACCATGGTACAAGCCTGACGGCTCAATGGTCTCCTGGCCGCGCGCCACGCACCTCGACGCCTCTGCGTACGGGAACGCGCCGCCCAGAGACGATGCTGCACCCAACCATGTCGCGTTGCCCGACCAGACACTTTCCTCTACCCTCAGCTCGCCCGACGCGCGGCCTCCGCCAGAGCCCCGGCCGACCCCCAACCTAGCCGACATCGCGTCGTATTTCCCCCCCGCGCTTACCGACCCCACATCTTCTCCAGACGCGGACGCATCCGCATCCGGGCCCAACACCGTGGGGACTCACCCACACCTGCCACACCGCTCGCCACATCCAACGCTCGCCGCACCGACGCCGGGCTCCGCACACGCGACGCCCGTCGCGCCACTGAATCTTAGCACGACGCTCGTCGGGGCGCTGGCGGGGGTGCGCGAGTCGGTGGTGACGCTCGCGGCAGCGCACGACGCACTGTGGCGGCTGACGGAGCTGGCGGTCGGGACGGAGGCAGCGCGCACGCGGGAGGAGGTCGGCGCGCTGCGGACGGTGGTGAGCGGGTTGCGCATGCAGCTGCACACGATGATGATGGACCGCAATGCGCTAGTCGGGCAGGACGAGGGCGAGCCTTTGCGGCGCGTGGGGCCAGGTATGCTAGGCATCAGTGCAGGCGGGTGGGGTGCTGTAGGGCGGGTCTTCCCGCACGTGCACCCGCCGCCTGTCCCGCACGCTGGGATGCCCTCGTCGATTACGAAACTATGATGACAGCTGGATGGCGCTCTTCTTTGTCAGTTATGAAGTTGTACCGCATGCGCGCCAGCATGTACTGTACGTGTAAGCGAGGTTAGAAATTGGCATTTGCTCCCGCGGGACTGCTATACTGTAAATAGTGCGCCCGTGATGCGGACGAAAAGAAATTTCTGCGTGGGTGGAGCACTGGGAATCATCTGAATTACGCCGCTGCTTCTGGGGGCTTCTGGACGTCCTCGGAGCGCAGGCGCAGAACACTGGGCGTCATTAATATTCTCCAGGATGTCCGGCCCGCCACGGTGCGCGTCGCCCGGCAGACGCGACGCGCGGGGCTGCATCGACACGATCGTCGCTACTCTCCAAGACAGCCGTCCACGTCCGCGCGCCTGGGGCACACTCGCCCGCTGCATCACGATTGGAGAAGCAACGCGTCCTCGCGGCGAATCACCGGGCGCCCAGCTCAGGGCCGGCCTCCTCTTTCGCATGACAGGATGGAAGAAGTGCGTCTGCCGTCGCGCGGTGCCGCACACGTCGAGCCCCTTTATATTACACCCGTAATTTGACGGGCGTCCGTCTGGGTGATGATCGCCTGATGATGATAATGATCATCATCATCATCACAATCACGACCCTGCAACTGCAAATGTCCATCTGCGCACGCCTTCGTGGCGGATGCCGCAACCCAAAACGCCGCGTGTCACACGCCCGACACCTTGATGCCCATGACACGAACCGCCTCCCCTGTCAGTCCTTCATGAATCTCCCCCTGGGGTCGATGACGATGGCACATTCAAATGTGCCAGTGCAGCGTGATAGAAGCAGGGTGTGCCAAGCCCAGGTCAGCACGCCGATGATTCTGGTATTTCGGCGGGCCGTCACGGTCAGTGGCGCCCGCGCGGGCGCGTCGAGCACGGCCCTATCGCACATCTATCATAGATCGTCCAGCGTGCCGCCAAGTAAACTCAAGACACGCATGCCGTCACACGGACGGGGGTCCCTGCTGCGCATCCATAGTACGCCCGCACTAGCAACTGGTGCTTAGCGCCCAAGAGTCGAGAACTGCCCGCCCCGCCATGACGCACACCTACCCTCAGGCGACGCGAGCCGAAGCC
>QLPN01003697.1:21902-39974 GCA_003314395.1 Albatrellus ellisii
CACACCTACCCTCAGGCGACGCGAGGCCGAAGCCGCGTCGCCACCCTACAAGAACAACCCATCCAAAGGAAAACAAAGCCTTATGTATATTAACGCGTGCACTCGGGCAGGAGCAAGATGTACAACTATGGATTGCGTGCGGATATATATGGGGGTGATAACGATAATACGTGCAAGCTGGATGTAGGGTAATGTATGGCGCAAGACAGGACAGGGCAGAACAAAGCAGAACGAGGCAAAACAGAACGGGCCAGGTCAAAAAAGAGGGTGTATGTATGTTCGATGCAAGACGGGTATGCGTGCATCCACCCAACAACAGAACCAGTGGGCGGACGCAGGTGTGGAGACGGCGGAGGCCGGGGCAAAGGCGGACACGGAAGGAGCGGGTGGTGATGATGGGTCGGGAGGATTGCGGTGCGCGGCCACAACTCTATTGTGAAGGGCCCACGCCTGGGAAGGCGGGCACGTCCGAGCCCACGCGCGTGTGAGCGGGGGATGGTCGGTGAGTAGACTTTTGCAGCGACGGCGGTGTATGTATGGTATGGTATATGTGTAGCCATATAAGAGATATCTGTAAGTATGCGCGCGGGGCTAGATGCCGCGGAGAACAAAAAATGCAGAAAGGAGAGCGGATATAGAGCACGGAGATTGGACGGATCGCAGAAGGTGATAATGAAGGGAAGTTGGGAGGCGCGAAGGACAGGAAGTGGGCGAACGAAGAAGGACGCTGAAACAGACATAGGTTGCACGCGCCGTGGCGGCGGGCCAAATAAATAGATAGGCAGAACGGTTACCCTGCGAAGGGATGGGTAGGACGTGGACGTAGGAGGAGCCAACAGACGTGCGTGCACCCATGGCTCGCAAAAGTCCGAGAACGGCGAAGAACGGATTGTCCTTGAAGATGAGATGCGACGGGCAACGAGCGATAAGCAACACTGAACGAAGGAGCGGAGACGGAGTCAGTGGTCCGAATGTCCGAGCGAGCACACGCATGCAACAAATCATCGAATAAAAACACGAAGTAAATGGGATCAGCCAGAGATGAATGTAACGCAAAAGATGCAGAGACAGAACATGTCACGTCAGCCCTCCTGTCGCGTGACATGAGCTTCACTGATATTGTATCTCGGACATGCCCGGCGGTGCCATGGACGGCGGCAGATAGTCTATGTCATCGTGCGGTGCGTACTCCTGCATCTGCCCTGACGCGCCCGGCGAGTGCCCGAACCCCGGGAAAAGCGCAAACCCGCCGTGATACGCGTATGGCACGCTGCTCGTGTCCGCTCGCGAGTAGTCCACATACCCGGGCGCGGACACGAGCGGGTCGACGGGCGTGAGGGGATCGATGTCGATGAGCGGCGACGATGTGGGTGTGGGCGCACGCGACGTGTTCGTCCGTTCAGGCGGCGCCAGCGACGAGCGGTAGTCCACCTCGCGCGAGTTGTCCTGAGTTGGATCCGTCAGGTCATCAAATACTGTTGTTTCCAGATGGTACACATACTGTGTTCTCCTCACTGTGGTGCTGCAGCGCCAGCGCGAGCTCACTCGACACATGATGCGCAAACGGCACCACCTGCTTGGGATCGATCTCGGCTGGCGTGACGGGCAAGCCAGAGCTACTTGATGTCGGCACCGACGTGCCGCCACCAGAGAGCACGGACGCCGGCGATGGGTACGTCAACGTGTCCGTCGTGCCATCGCTACCATTCTCGCCGGACGCATGCACACTGTCCTCACCATACGGCGACGGAAAGGCCCGTACTGTCTCCGGCTCCGCATACTCATCGCGTGCCTCCACGTGCAGCGAAGAGAACATCTCCGTGGTCGACACGCTGTGCGGTGCAGAAGAGGCCAAGTCAGCATGAGCCGGCGTCAGCAGAACGGGGGTACGCACCAAGAGCCTCTCCGCTCGAATTCGCTAAATTCGCTCTGTATGTCCGAGAAGTACGATCCTACCCCCGCGCTCAGGCTCCCATCGCTGAATGGCACGGACGCAATAGAGCCCATGGAACGGCGGAATTCATCATCGCGATCATCTCCTGGCATACGTGGTGGGAAAACGTAGTCGCCAAGAGGGTCGGGAGATGATCCTGGGCGGGAGGGCGGTGCTCCGCCGAACGAGTACCCCGACTCGGGAAGCAAGCCAAGTTTGGCTTGCGCAGGCGCAGCCGCGCCAGTATTGAACGGATCCGGATTTGTCCAACCGAAAGCGGGCGGTGCAAACGGCTGCTCGTCTTGGGGAGGCAGCTCTGCAAAGCCACTGTGCCCGTGCGTGGGATAGTGATGGCGTTGAGCGCCGGGGTAGAACACAGCCGGGACAGAGGCGCGGTGCTCGAGGAGCGGGCGGCGCGTAGGGAAGGGCTCGAAACGGGGGCCCGAACGGTCTGCGGCGCCAAACGAACTGTGGCGGGAGCTGTGTGTGCCGCCGTTGTCCTCGGAGAACGAGGCGCGAAGCTCGGTGGGACGTCGATCGAACGTGCGCGCAGAACCAGAGAGGGGATGGGCCAATGCGCGGCGAGCGTGGTGGAAGAGTGGGTGGTGCTGGAGCGCAAACACTGAGTGACGGTGATGGCTGAGTTCCAAACGCGACACGGGAGCAGGGAAGGTGCCAGATGCCGTAGGAGAAAAGAAGGTGGCGTCAGTCTGGTGAAGGGCCGGGAGGGAGCTTCGGCGGAGGTCGTAGGGGTGGAGAACTGGGGCAGGAGGTGCGCGGAAGCGGAAGCCCTGAGCAGAGAGCGAGGTGCCACTGGGGTGGGCAGAGGTGGGTGAATTCCAAGTGCCAGTGGATGCGTTCCCTGCCTCCGCAGCATTGATCCGGGGTACGGATGGTGCGTCGGTGGGTTGCAGAGCGCGTGGGGCAGCAATCGATGGATCATCGACCAGAGTGGGGGACGTGTCGATTTCTGTTTTTGGCGCTATCTGGGGTGGCGATGAAGCGGAGTCTACAACGGGGGCGGCAGTGGAAGGGGTCGAAGCAGGGGTGTGAGGCTCAGCAGAACCCTCAGGCGACTCGACGTCAGAGTCCTTGTCTGTGAGCTTGGCCTGGGAGGACGTGTGGGCCTTGGACGCGTTGATGAGAGTTTTCTTCTCTTTGGCGCGCCTGTCAGACAAGGTGTGTCAGTAGGAGAGGGACACTGCAGTGAGGCAAGGCAGGGTGAAAATCTGATTGCACGCACCTGTTTTGGAACCAGACCTGTCGACGGGGGGAGAAACGCGTCAAAAAGAACGTTTAAAGGGGTAGGAGGACGGGGACAGACCTGAACCTCCCTCGCGCTCATCTGCAGCTTGCTAGACAGCTTCTTGCGGGTGGGACCGTTCGGCTTCTTGTCAGTGACAAAGACGCTCTCGAGGACGCGAAGCTGCTCAGGGGTGGTGCGTTTGCGGGTCTTGACGGCGTTGGGGATGTAATTGTAAAACATTTTGGAGTCAAGTTTGCTGGGATCAACGCCGTGTGGGATGAGGGAAGGAATGTAGGAGCGGGTGGGGGGGAAGGAAGGGGTGAAGCAGGGACTGTGGTGGATAGGAGAGAAAGAGGAGTGCTGGCGAGGGCCAGGCATGCAGGAGGGGACGAGAAGGAGGGAGGGCGGGGATGGGAGGAGAGGAAAGAGGGTCGGAAGGGTGTGTCTATCCTGCCGATATATAAAATTCCTCCCCGCGACAAAAGCAGTGGCTGAGAACAGAATGCCGCCCTATCCCCGCATCCTGGCCCCCGCCCAGGTACCAATCTCGACCCACCTCTCCGTCGCCGCCGCCACCTCGTTCCCCTCCGTTCCCTTGGCTCTGCCATTGAGCGGCCATCAGCACCCTCGATTCCCTCCCATCCTCTCTACACGTAATCAGCCCCGACTCATCTCATTCCATGCTCTGTTATCCATCTCTGCATCTCAAGGTATACATCTATCTACCTTATCCGTGTCTTCTCGTATCCGTATCCGACTCATTGTCTGCCAGCATCCAGGAATCATTCAGATGTCTTAACCATTCCACCACCACCACCACCAACTCGCGGCCTACAGTATTGAAGAATAAAACAAGAGAAGCATACGGTGACGCGCGTGCGTTACCCGAATGAAGCACGAGGAAATAGGAATTAGGGTATATACGCTTTGTACGCTGCGAAACAGGAAAGAAGATATGGACGGCATGATAAGGCGTAATGGAGTTCATGTGACAGGATGCATGGAAGGGCAGAGAGTGGTATGGTAAACAATCAGCGGAATAGCGAAAGCAGCAATGCGAACATGCATCCACCATCAGATAGGGACACAACCAGAGAACAGCAACGGAATGATGATGAGGATAACAGACAAAGATGATGAACGGCTAGGAAAGGGTGATAGACTAGTAATCATATCGTATACCTAGCAGCAGCAGTGTCCCATTGAACAAAATGCGACGAGTGGAGCAATAGCAGTGACAAATGAAACGAGATGGCGACAGGCAAGTGAACAGAGTTAACGTATAGAAGGTGTCCACGAAGGATGAAAGTATTAGAAAAAGAAACACAACACAGCCGCGCAATCGTGCTTGCGACTTGCCATACATAATGACACTTTTCCTTGAGCATAAAGGATGAAAGAACATGATTTTCGTGACTTGGTCGTTCAGAACGTCCGCATAGTTGGTCTCTTGGAAGTGCCGCGCGCGACGGCCCGAATGGTGCTTCGGTTGAAACGTCCATCATGCGACCCCTCGCCTAGCCTTGGCCCCACACTAGTGCAGGCTGTGCATCCCTGACCTTGATGCTCACTAGAAGCGCCGCACGCTATGGACTCAAGTCCATTGCATCAGCAGCTTGAGGCCTCCCTAGAATCTCTTCCAAGAAGCCTCTGGGCACAGGTGCCAATGGCGATGCCGCAAATGCAGGCGCTCCAGCGTGGCGTGCCTCCGTCAGCATGCGTTCCATTGCCGCCCGCGTCCGAGCTACCACAGGATGTGTCCATATCCCCACTGCGTCGATACGAAGTACAGGATCTGCCCGCATCATGCTCTTAATAAGTGCAGATAATTCTGGGTTCCTGGCGAGATCGACCTGCGAGAAGTCTTCCATGCGCAATCGATGCCACGGGTCGCCTCTGCACAAGTGGCGTCGGCAAGGTGGACACGGGTTGAATTGACAAATGAGCGGGAGCGAGAAAAGAACAACGATGTATAAGAAGCGCGATACGAAAAGTATGGCGTCACAACACGTACTGGTCAGGCAACACGATATTGGTGGCAGTTTCTAGCATGGTCATACCGAAGCTGTACACAGGGTCATGTGAGCATCTCATTCTCGGCCCGCCTAAAGTGTTTCTCCAGAATGGCACACACCTAAACATGTCGGCTGCCTTGCCATATGTTCCTTGTAGGACCTCAGGGGCCAGGTACACCTTGTCGCCCTCACGCTCAAAACCGCTAGCGCGAACTACAGTGCCAACGTTAATGTCCCCACGGGGCCAATGCGATGCCATCCCGAAATCGCCAATCTTGAAGCGACCTTCTCCGGTGACGAAAATGTTGGCGGGCTTCAGATCGAGATGAATAACGCCGGCGTCATGGATGAAGCGCAATCCCTATGAACCGATTCGTCAACATCAGTCGGGAACCAGAAGGCTGCCACGATCCATGAAACGAAACCCACGTACGTTGCTGAGATCCGCGAGAATCTTCCACACTCGCGCTTCTTCTAGCGTTGGGAAAGCTTTGCCGTACTCCCACAGAAAATGTGCGAAGTTTCCAAGCTCGCAGAGCTCTGTCTGAATGAAGAGTGCTTCATCCTGTTCCCAGCTATCGACGTATGCCAGGATGTTCGGATGGCGCGCAGGCGCGTCGTGAGTTGATGCAGCGTAGACTTGAGAAAGATGTCGGAGTATCTCCACTTCCTCTCTGAGGCGTAATCTGTGCATATATCACAAACCGCGGATCAGTACCCGAGTCATTCTAACAACCACAACACGACTGTCAACCAAATGGTATATGGAAGGTTGCCACAACTCCCCCCTGACGACCAAGACTGCATTGCCAGCGTTGCACGCCCGCATATAGAAACCCAATTGCAGTGTCAATCAAGCGCCTAATACTCACCGGTGTCTGGCTCCTTCAAATCGCTTTGATTTTTTCACCGCCCAGACCTTCCCATCACCCCGCTTGTGTCGCACCTTCATCACTTTGCCAAATTCGCCGCTTCCGACTTCCACGATCTCAATAAATTCGCGTTCGAACTTGCCCTGCTTCTCGTCTTCAGACGCCTTGGGCATGCCAACCTTGAGAGTACCCAGTGATGGCCGCGTCCGTAACATAGGCGAGGACGAAGCTTGGCCAGCGTGCTTATGAGAAGGAAGCGCCGGGACTTTGAATGGCGAAGTCTGTGGGACGCTGATTTGGATTTGTGCGCTGTGCCCACGCTTGTGAAGCGTTTGCGGCGGCGGGTTGCTGGACGTAGAGAACAACTTGGATGCCACGTCGTCCTTGACTATCGGAGACATTGTCGTTACTGTGGAGGAAGAGTTGGTCGCAATTCGATGAGGTGACAGGTGGCTAGGTTTCGCAGGTTTCGTAGGGGAGACATGATTAGGTATCCGAGGAGGTGGGAGTTGCCAGCCTATATCGATTGTCAGTCAAATTAACGACGCAATTGAAGGATATAATTAGACATGATCACTCACCCGTGCCATCGTTCGTCGCTGTAGGGGTTCCTGGCCAGCTGCCGTCTCCGCTACCACTGGCATTGGAGACAGCGCCACTACTACTGCGTCGAAGTAACCAGCTGGCCTTTCCCGCCTTACCGACGCTCGGTCTCCCGAGCCCGAGACTCTCGTACTTCTCCAGACGATCACAAGGACTTCCGTCCTCCTCATCTGAGCTCGGCTCGACATTACTCGTTCTGCTTTTCCTCGACGAACCCAACATCGGGAATGCCGCCGGTAGACTCTTTCGAGGCTTTCCCTTCTTCGCTCTCACCCCGTTCTCATCGCCGAAGTCGAACCCGACTTTGTTCGCAACAGCGCTCTGCCATGGCCGCTGTCCGAACCCGAAACCACTCGCGGTTTTCATGCGCTTTTGCGGCGTACCCGGTGGCCGCTTTGGCTGGGAGTCTGCATCCTGTGCATGGAGCAATGTACGCACGATGAATGCGTCGACATCCGAGTCAACGCGCATGGACATGAGAGAAAGCGTGCCCTCCGAGTCAGACGAAGTGACGATACCCGGCATACTTGGCCAACCTGACCGCATCGAAGGTAAAATGGGCGTGACGAGCTCCTGGTCTGAGCTTGCAACCGTGCTCACGCTTGTTGACGCGGTAGGCATTGGGAGGTCGCGCACGGAACCTGAACGCCCAAAGCCCATGCCCATGCTACGGGGTACCGCCGGACCACTGCTATCTTCGTCTTCTGACATTACGACACCGGAATCGCGTGGCTTGTACTTCTTCTCGAGCATAGGCACACCTGTTCCAAAGCATTTACTGCGGGGAGAGGGTGTACTTTCTAGTATATTGACCGAGAATGACGTGTCAGGCGGACCATTGGCCCAGCCAAAACTGTCGTCCGTTCCAAAACCTTCATCGTCTTCTCGGATACTCCGATTGAAGCTGCTGCTGCCGAAAAAGAGGTCTTCTTCATTACTACCGATGAGGCTTCTATCTAGCGGCACCGTAGGGACAGGAACGAAGTCGTCTTCGTCAGAAATTTCCCCTATCTCCTCATTATCGGTCCCCTTGTATGTTGAAATGGGTGACGAGGTCCCCACCGGCGATGCCAATGAGCTTGCCGAACCAAATACAGACGTCAGTCCGTCGTAGCTATGCCTGACCGCCGTCTGAGGTCGACCGAAGAGTGGCTGAGGGCGGAAAGAAGACGGTGGAGGCGAGGTGAGATTGACAGTGTGCCGTTTCTTCGAAGGGGTAGTCGCAGGAGGTATCACAGGGCCAAAGAACACGGTCGCACTCCCTGAACTCGGCGGTCGCCGGAGCCCGGTCCTTATTCCATCTCGCGACCGGGAGATCGATCGCGTGCGCATTCTTGCCACAGAGGTGCTTTGAGTGCGACTTCGCCGCACGCTTGACGTAGACACATTGCTGGCGTGCATGATACGTTGACGCCGGACCGGGGAAGTTGAGCATGAAGATGACGACGATGACGCCCTTGAACGAGAGCAAGGGAATGCGACTGTAGAGTTAGAAGTTGCATTAGATGGATGAGTAATCTTCAGAAGTTTCTAAAAGCGCGGTGTATAAGAGTCAGAAAATATACGCACAAGAGGCGTATATATACTCACTTGCGCAGCACCGCCCGCGCTATTTATTAGTTCACCGCTGACGGGCCTACTCCGGGCTCTCCGCTTCGTGATGTGGCCACCGGGTGACACGTCTGTAGCCTCTTCGTCCCCCATATCCTGCAGCGCCTCGCCGATCAACATGGAACTATTCGAACACCTGTCCACCCCATCCTCCTCACCAATCCGGAGGCTCTCAATCGTGCCGGGAGCGCCACCGAGAAAAACCTCCGCCTCCGCTTTAGACCTCGCGGCGCGGAACTTGGGCGCAGGGAGAGGCGCAAGACGATCGAGACTACCCTCGCCATTTGTTCGCGTCACACTCAGCGGTGTTAATGCCCGCTTGCGATATGGCGTGGTAATGGGCAAGGGGTTCGGCTTGCGTTTCACACCTGTCGTGGACGGCTGCAGCTGATCTGACGGCCCAAACGACGACGGGTTTGCGGACCCGAAGGGACGAAATGGGATTGGTGAGGGTGAAGGGGACGGTCTCGTAAGTGGGGTCACATTGCGGGGGATAGGCGAAGGGAGGACATTAGGCTGCTTGGTTAATAGCGCTTTTCGTGATGAATCGAAGTAGCCTATATCTAGCTTCGATGCGGGTTTCACTGGAGTTTGGAGAGAAAGCGACTGGTTCTGAGAAAGAAGTGGCGGAGGTGGTGGCGGCATCATAACTTGTTCAGTACGTGGTTTCGCTCTGGCAGATTGAGAATAGAGGGTATCTCGGGAGGATGCTTGGCCAGACGAGGCGCCGGGAGACAGGAATATACCGTCCTCGTCATCATCCTCTATTGGGACCGGAGGACGCACCGAGATCTTCCCTTTGTGGTCTACTCTGCGACTACACTGTCCCTCTGAGGTTCGTGTGTTGCGCTTGTCCGACTTCTGAGCGTTGAAGATCGTTGATAAACGATATGGAGATGAGACGAAGAAATCTTCTGGATCTTCCGGGGTTCCTGGGGCAGGGTCGGGTTGGGCTGTGGAGGTGGGAAAAAGCGACCTGCGTCGCAAGGGAGAGGGAGAATGCATGGGAGAGTCGAACACGGCACCGTGGAAAGAGCGGGGTCGAGGGGGGGTGTCGGCGAAGAGGGACTGGTGAGACTGGGGGACACGACAAGAGGGAGAGATGCTGGGTTCACGGGTAGAGCGCTGCATGTGTGCAGTGCCCGGGGATGAGAGAAGCATATGAAGGCCGTCGGAAGGCTGATAAAATAGGAATAGTTAGATGGGTTGGCGTTATATCAAGATAATTGAAAAGAAAGATGAAAGAGTAAGGAGAAGAGGAAAACGCGTGTGGATGGGGGAAGGAGTAATTTTGAGGGGAAAAGCGGCAACTGGCCTCGTTGTCCCGGCTCTTTTGGGGCATCGCGTGCGAACATGCTAAACAACGTCACATGACCGCGTCTTCATCTCCTGGTAACCCTCTTCAGATGTTGGCATCACGCAACCCGACTGTGCTGTGCTGTCCACTCTGAGATATTTCTGAATGCACTACCTTGCTGTGCTCGAAATTTCACTCATCATTGCCTATCTGGAAAGGCTTTGAATTCCCTGCCTCCGTTATTGTGCCAGTGGCACGATCAAACAACATGTCTTAAAATAGAATGCTCCGCTGGAGTGGCGCTCAAAAGCGGTGATCGCCTCATTTAAATCGTTCCTGAGTCACTCCACCGTCTGTGGTACGGTATACTTGCGTGTGCCAAACAGCACAGTGATATGAGCAAGTCGGGCATCAATTCTGCAGACTGGTGAGAACATTCAGGATCTCTCTCGGGCATCCAAAACCAGTGTAACCAACTGCCCGTCTCCAATATGTTTCGCCATGACTTGTTTCACGATCTAAGTTCTATCGTACTCAAAGGGGTTCTGTCCACGAATTTCCCCTGAGTCGGGAATCCCGTTGATATGATTGTTGAGGTTACATTTGGGAGAACAATGGTCATTCAGTCCCATTGTCATGTCCATTTTGACTGATCGCTCGAGTCAATGCTGCGGAATGCCGAGCTGACACACACTGTGCAATCTCCACGCCCTCAGTCTACGCGTTATAATCCAACTAGTGAATGACGGAGCGCCACTCCCCAACGTGTTTCTACAGCGAATTCTGACGAGTGAACATGTGCGGCAAAGCACGCGCGAACAGTATGTATCTTCATTTTCCCAGCTGTATGTACCGAGCACAAACATAACCGAGTCACTGTGTATGACGCCGCTTCTCTTTGTTCTCGGACGTTCCGGAATCCACTCGGCCGAAACCTTGCTTTTGACATTGTATGTTTGCGCCCAGACTTCAAGTTGGTCCAGATACACTCTAGACGTATGACAGTGCTGGATGAATGATAGTGATTTGCCTGAGCACGAGATCGCTGTGATATTGTCGACATGTCGACACTTTCATTATACATGCCGCAGATTAAAGTGACGGCTGTGAAACATGTGAACCTCGTGATGAACGAACACGCCACCGCGTACACGTGGGAATGCCACACAGTAGCCCATATGAGAGGACGTGCGTCTGCATCCACCAGCATGCCGCTTAGTCGCTCCATCGCCCTCGTTCTGACCTTCCTCGTCGTCGCTCATGGCACCCTCCACTCCATCAAGAACAACTCTTTCCTCGACACCTCCGATCCCTTCCTCACCGCCCTCCCCCATCCCCTAGCGTCCACCCATTTCTTCGCCTCCAAATCCAGCCCCCTCAACACCATCTTCCTCAAACGCGCATGGGTCTGGACCTCCGCCGCCTTCCTCTTCCTCCTCCTCTCCTCTCCGCCCCACACCCACCGCCCGCGCCGCACCGCCCAGTACCTCCTCGCCACCGGCACCTGGTTCGTCTTCACCACCTGGTGCTTCGGCCCCCCCCTCCTCGAGCGCGCCATCCTGCACTCTGGCGGCGAGTGCGTGCTCCACCTGCCCGGCGGCACCGGCGCGCACGTGCTCCTCCCCGTCGAGCACTGCCACATGTCCACCACGGTCTCCCCAGCGACGCACCCGGAACTCTTCCCGCTCCCCCTCATGCTCCCCGAGCTCGTCGATGTGCTCGCCGGTGGCTGGCGCACCGTCCCACGCCTGCGCCGTGGCCACGACGTATCCGGGCACGTCTTCCTCCTCACCCTTAGCACGCTCTTCCTCGTCGACCAGCTCCGCCACTCTTTCGCCCGCCGCACCCGCGTGTGGTCCCCCGCCCACGCGCTCGCCGTCCTCGCGAACGTCGCCCTCATCGCCCTCTGGCTGTTCTCCAGCTGGATCACGAGCGTGTACTTCCACACCGCGCAGGAAAAGGCGTCCGGTTATCGTGAGCATCCCGTTCGAACGCCCTGTTGTCCCCCTGTACTCATTTGACCGTACAGTTCTCGGCGTTGCCGGCTTTGCAGTCACACAAGTACCAGAGTACTTGTCCCACAAGCTGAGCAGGGCTCAACAGGCACCTCCAAGAAGCCGAGTCCCCAAGTAGACATTACACGTGGTGGCGTCTATCGTCTCTGACTGCGCTGTCCAGCACTGGTAAGCTGAATCAGCCTGCCCTGATAGCGCTCCCTCACGAACATCTGTACCCCACTCACCACTAATATATAATACACTACTGTCTTTGCACCGTCGTGAAAAGAGTCATGTTCGTCTGTCGGTATGTGTAAAGAGTGATTGTGTGAAGTACAACAGGTTCATCACAGTACCTGGGTCACACATCATGTCTCATGTCTATGGTGTCCGTGCACCTGCCTATATACAGTACGTGTCCAATTCACCTGATAAATAGCCACCCAATGGCCACCCAAACCAAGACCGCGGGCCACGCAACGCGCACCGCATCCCACCACACCGCCCCCACGACCCCACGCTCTCTCCTCTTCCTCCTCACCCGTCCGCGCACCGCCGCGCACGGCAAATACACACACCGTCCAAGCACGCGCACAACAGCCACCAGCCACCCCGGCGCGCGCAGCATGACGCGTCGCCGGCGCCCGCGGAATGTAAACACGTATGCCCATGAACGCGCCATGTCCCTCGCGCTCCCGACGCGCTCGTGCGCGGGCCCCACTGCCTTCTCACCGCCCACGTTTCGCCCGACGTACACGTATTCGCCGTCCTCTGTATCGCTCTCCTCGTCGCTCGGGCTCACGAACCGCGGGCTTGTGAGCACGAGCGCCTCCCGTCCGCCGCCCACAGCGCTGCTGCGTAGAGTCGCAATCCGCGGCGTCGCGCGCTCCTCGTCTGTCTCTGCACCGTCGCTGCCCCCCCTGTCGCTGAATGGTGACAAATACCTGCCCTGTGCATGTATCTGCGGCTTGACAGGTGTCCACGGTGTCCAGGGCGTGCGCGGCGTCTGTGGTGTCTGCGGAAGCCGGGCGGTGTCGGAGTATGCCGACTGCATTGCAGGTGGCGTGTTTGAATATGCGTACGAGTAGGAGTACGCAGAGGACGCGGAGTAGGGCGAGGGCGGTGCGCCGGGCGTTGGCGAGCATGTAGGCAGTGCTGCGGTCGAGAGGCGTGCGGGGACGGTGCGGCGCTTGCGCCGCAGATGCGTGACGAGCAAGAGTAGCAGGGAGAGGCAGGCGAAGGGGGTGTAGAGCGTTATGACGGCGCGCTGAGGAGAAGGAAGCAGACACGGGGTGTGTGCATGGCGGATGGTATCGGGCGTTGGGGAAGCCTCAGATGTCGTGGGTAGGAGAGATAGGAGCTGGAAACCGGGGCGGGAGATGCGCCGGGTAGGAGAGAAGGACTTTACCGTGACCTCGTGGATCATGAGGCTAGTCCCATTTGCAGAGTGTGGAGCTGGAGATAGAGTATGGGTGATGTCGCAGTAGTCCCGGTCGTCGGCACTGTCAAGACGAATTCAGCGTCTGGGCATTGGTGAATACGTGAATTGGTAATAGCGCGCACGCACCTGAAAACGATAGATGGATGTAGGCTGCCCAGAAGGAAGGCGGTCGTCTCCTTTCCGAGTGTACTTTGCCACCCGGGGCCGACATTGCGCCGGATCGTACCTTTTTCGCGAAGGGGGCCACAGTCCCTTAGTTCAGCGCGGTGGAGCGGTATGTGGCTGAGTAGCACGACTGGATCCACTTGTTCTTCTACTCGAACATCGAATCGTGAGAAGGGAGGCCACGCTCCGCTTCAGAAGAGAATCAGTGACGCCCACCTTGGGCCAGTTCGCGGACAAATTCGATGGGGCCACCCTTTACGGGTGTCCACTGTTCAAACGACATCTTGCGTCCGGCACGTATGTAGTCCTCGTTGACGAGGCCTGGCGCGTCTAGAACCACGACCGTGTGGTTTGCGACGGAAATGCGCTGGTTCACCGGCCCAAAGTGTGTTTCGTATCGTTGGCGTACGTGTTTTGTGAAGGAATCCGAGGCGCCCAATCTAGAACGAAGATCGCTGTCAGAACGAGATGCTTCTAAGCGCGCAGGGGCCTATTAAACAGTGTCGAGCACAAAACGAAACGCACCCCACGTCGTCATTCCCCGGCACATGATGCACCTCGACGCCCGCCCCTAAGTCAAACTCCTTCTTGAACTTCTCCGCGTATGCGTGATACCTGTGCAAGTTCTCAAAGGGAGTCTCTGGGCCGAAGGCCAGAAATGAAGACGAGCACTCACTCGGTGTCGGGCCGTGTCTTGCCCCCAGTAGCGAGCATGTCGCCGAGGAAGAAAACCGCATCCGGGCGGAGGCGGCGTGTGACGGCCCAGGACTTGCGAAGATACAAATCGTGCAGGACCTGCGTCCAGCCTCGCCTCATGTCGGACGGCGGGCGGATGTGTGGGTCGGCGATGAGGAGTACATGTGTCGGGCGGGCAAGGGAGGATACAAACTATCCGATCTGGGGTCAGAATATGTGTCGCGAATCGAGGCCGACGTGTAGATGAGCTAGAGGGCAGGCGTAGGGGACACGCACCTTCTTGTCAGGCCATCTGCAGTCTGACAGGCTGTAGAAGAAAATGCCGACCTCGCCCCAGATGACGAGGGTGACCCAGAAGAGGCGCAGGCCATTGACGAGAACCTCGGGTGCCAGCGTGGACGCGACGCTGCGATGAGCTGGAAGGGTGTCCATAAGATTGATGAGAGGTTGCCGATTTTGTGGATGAGAGGGGTAGAGGGGCGGGGACGTCGCCAGCAGCACAGACCAAAAGAAAGCCAAAGCGGAACGCGTAGATGGCAGACTGGCGGCATCATAACATTAACCCAAACCCCTGTATAGCTTTTTAGGGGTTACATCACTTCCACTTCTCGGATGCCTTTTGATCATGGCGGCGTGGCCCACCTGAACGATGTTGCCTCAATCCACAAAGATTTTGGAAAGGTATATGTTACTACCCAGTTGTTGCGGACTCATCGGTCGACGATGGCAGTCAATCCTGAATCACAGCCCCATGACAACAGCTCGTTATTGGCCTTTGTAGTACACAAAAGACACCCTGGTGAGTTTTCGAGCTTCCAGATCATCGCCTCATAGAACACAGATCCCACGACTACGGTCCAAGCCTGCCTCTTGCACCACACAGTTCACCGCTTTCCAGATGTAATCTTATGAAGATTGTGCAGTCCTAGCACTACTATAGGCGCCCTTCACTCTCTGTTACCATTCGACAACACATTCTGCATCACCAGTGTCAGTGCTGGCCCTATCTCCTAGGTGACAGGCAGCACGCATGAATCCATCTCAACTTATGCTCCTAACCCAGAACTGCCAATTGAAATGACTTCTAATTATGGCGACGATGACGACTGGCCCAAGTCTGCGCGTGCACCTCCCTCTGGCATCATCGAGTGCCTTCGGTAGGTCCTCCGACACAATCATCAGAAGTTCCTCCCTCTGAATTGTCAGGTTTTCACGCGGTCGCTCAATATCTTCCATCACCACATAATTATAATACTCGAACAAGGTAGCACGACCTTGTCAAACACTTCCAGCTACAGTGCATGTCGTGGGTTCCACTCCAGCTGACAGTTCTTGGTGGGGAGGCCGCATTCCTTGGATGTGGAGGGTCTTCATGTGCCGAATGATTTGCCAAGGATTGACTGTATATGAGCCGTCCTTTGACATGCTACACGATCACAGGCGCTTGTCATTGGCCCCACTTCAGCAGAAATTTTCGAGATGGCATCCGCGAGGACGTTCGAAGCTACAAAAGAAGGCGAGTAAGTCTCTAGCACTGCACAGCATGATCGTTGATGGGACGGAATCCCTGGCTGATTGCGAAGGTAGCCAGTAATCACTCTATTACTGTACCACAATGCTCAAAAAGATGATCTACTGTTCCTTTTTGACTTTAAAAGCAATCTTATACCATTTCTAATGTACAATAGTGCGAGAACAAAATAAAATTGGTGTTCTTTTATTCATAATACGGACGAAACAACAGAAAAGATTTTGCGACGTAATTTCTGTAGGAGGTCCTGCTTCCACTGATCCGTGCAATCGAGTACTCAGCCATCATATCATGCATGTACATTTACAGCCCCACGGTATACAACGGCGTCCACAGGAACGCAGTACAAAATCGGCCGTCAAATTCATCGAGTCGTGCATTACTCCCAGTCACTATCCCCACTGTCCTCGCCTTCCTCTTTCTCGTCACCCTCGGTCCGTGTCACGATCCGTGCCTGTGTCTCACCAGCGTTGCTGGTGTGTCCGGAAGACACGAGGTCATAGCTATCCTCGCTGCTTGGCAGAGGGCTAGCTGTACCTGACGTTACGGACCGAGAAGTTGAAGATGCAAGGGCTCGTGTCGGTGTAGATGAATCCATCTGTGATTGCGACTTGGAGGATGGTGTAGCAGTTGGCGAGGTCGCTTCCTCGTCGTCATCTTCCCAGCTGAAGTCCTCTTCTGGATGCATCGAGCCTGCAACTCAGGGTTAGGATGGATGGACGCAATGAAAAGCGAACGTTCTCACCCTGAAGCAATGCCCGCCGCCGCTCTTCTTCCTGTTGGATTTGGTGTACGCGGAAGAAGTAACGCAGCCAAAATGAGTCTTCTGACATGTCGGATGGTACTAGGAAAGTTCGCATATGACGTTCAATGGTGTACCATGGGTCAAAATGGGAACTCTGGTCCTACCAAGCGTATCTCGGTTTGCCTTCAACGCCTCTCCGTCCTCTTTCAGTTCTTCTTCCATCTTTGCACGCCACTCCATACACTGTATCCCGCCTTCCTGGGTCTCCACCTCTGTCTTTACCCACTCTGCGTACGTCTCTGCCGACTTGCTCTCAGCTGCCGGGCCGATCTTCAGGATTTCAGAATTCGTTCTGACTGCCCTCAAAAGCGTCTCTCTCCTCGTCGCGATCGACAGAGCCTCTGCGCTGAGCCAGGCACTATCCTTGCCCGCACTCCCTGAGCGGCGCTCCGACCGTGGCGTGTCTGTGCCCAAAGGCCTCGACACCTCGTTTATGTCCGACCCATCCCAGGCCACGCGCGCACCGGCGGCGCCACCGTCAGCGGGCGGAACGATTCGCACTGCATCGCGCAGGAAATCGCCCGCACCCCGAAGTAGCTCTTCTCCCCGCGCGGTCGCATCCTGCACACGCACGCGCTGCAGGGTGCTGCGCAGCTGCGTGAGGTCAACGCGCTCAGGCGCATGTCGCAATGTCTCTGGCAAGGAGTTTTGCATGGTTGAGAGGAGATCAGGTGGAAGGGATGATTGGAGCCGCGAGAAGAACGTCTGAGAGGCGCTGGGGGTGGGCTGGTCGTCGCGGCCTGGTAACGTCGATGTAGATGTCGATGTGGAGGCGGAAGAACCCTCCTCCAGATCATCCATGGAGGGTGATGGCTGGGCATCGCGGGGGGCGGTGGACGAAGAAGGCGCATCAGGAGCGGCAGCCAATTTTGTGATCTCCTTCTGCGCCTGCGAGACGTAGCCGCCAATGTCTTTGCGCGCGGCTTGCAACGCAGTTTGACTCTGACAGGAGTGTCAGCCAGATGGTCGAGAACATATGAAGGGTACGACTGCGGGGTTAGATGTCTACCTGTTTCCTGAATCCTCCCCAGAACCTGCCAAGCTGATTCATGACCTCTGATACTTCCTCATTCAGACTTTGCTGGCGTTGGTGCGACGCCATCTCAGGTGGAGGAGAAGATATGCCCGAAGCATCGTACGTAGCGTCGAAGAAGTTCATGTTGGTGTGGGCAGGAACCTGATAATAAGGGGCTGTATAAAGGAACGGGACGTAAGGATAGTACAAACGCTTCAGTGAAGGGGTTATAGCACTACCAGTAGCGGAGAATGAAGCTAGCGAAGCTTGCTCCGAACAGTACCAATTGTCCGCCGCTATCCGCCACACTCTGCTCTTCTGTACTAGTGTAAAAACCTGTTGTGTTGCAACATGGAGTAATAGGACATCATCTGTGAAAGTATACATAGGTTGTTGCAACAGAAAATAAAAGGAAACAGTGCTCTACCCATTTACAGACCAAGGAGTATCCAGAGAATAAGAGGTATACATATGCTGTTCCAATAGGGAATAAAAGGAAACATTTCTCTATCTATTTGCAGACCAATCCCAGTTCACAAACCAACTCCAATTTCCAAACCAATACACCAATCCCAATCACCTCCCTTCCACCATAAACCCTATGCCCTCACCTAGGAGGGGAGAAAATAGGTGAGTACAATACAACAGTGTAATTCAACAGTACAATTTACCAATCCAGTACAGAAACCAATCTTGCCTGAACACTCCACTCCCTGCTTTGCTGCTGCTGCTGCTTCTACACCACATTAAATTAGAAAGTGTTATATAGTCAATTAGCAACAAAACTCACCAAGGCCCTGCCAAGATATTCTGCAAAACCTCAGGATACACCACATTCAAGGTTG
>QLPN01003698.1:2817-16122 GCA_003314395.1 Albatrellus ellisii
TTGTCCTACAGGGGGGGGGGGGTAAAAGGTAGGGCAATCATGTGTGGGCATACAGAAAAAGTAGCTAATTTATATATCCTAAACCCTGCATCCACACTGCACCTGCACTGTGAGATCACATAAGCTTGCATGGACTGTGCTCAGTCTCCAACATAAAAACCAAGTGCTCATTAGTACCATTATGTATTAATCATTGCCTTAAAATCAGAGTGTTGGTTTTTACAGTGATGTGTGACAGTGAATGTGCATGCAGGCTTGGGCAGGCAATGAGCAATAATAGGATTGATGTAATAACAAGCAGTGTGTTCCCAGGTGGGAATAGAACAAACAGTAAGCCTGCAGCAGTGACAAAAGATGTCATGGGCACAGTAGGTGCCATGACACAGTAGTAGTAGAGGTTGCAGGTGAAGTGAGAAGGGAAACAAGATGGAGGTGGAAGAGTACTCACTCAGACAACATGTAAGATGTCTGAGGAATATGTGTAGTGTAGTTCCATCTTATATAGTGTGCGTGTGGTAAGGTTGTAGCAGAGAGTGTATAGTATAGTACAATGGTTACCATAGTGGGAGGGACATGTGTTGTCCTGGAGAGAGGGGTGGAGTGTGAGTGGGCTTGGGCACATAGGTAGCCCAAGGAGTGTGGTGAGTGTACATATGATGTAAGTAAGTTGTATGTGTGATGTATGTAAAGAAGTGGTGAAAGAGAAGCCAAATGAATTGCTATAGTATGCACAGTGGTTTCAACAGTGAATGCACATGACTGCAAACACATGAATGCATGACTGCATGGCTGTGCCACATGGACCTCTCATGGGACTCAGGGATGATACAGACAGACCTGTTAGTTACAGAAAATTTCTCTCACATCTTTTCTTTTCCCTCAGTCTTCTATGAAGAGACTTATGTCAGTACCTACTTTCTACAGCATTCGTGTTTTATGTTTTCTCACTATTTCTTCCTGTAGAATATTATTCTCTTCTTCCTACAGTTGGTGTGCTCTTTCCAAGTAACCTCCTTCAAAACAGAGATGACAATGGCATGGGATCGCAATGCAACAGCATGTCAATGGATATGTTTTAACACTTGTTTATAGTCTCAGAGTGGCTGTGCCACATGTCTAGACTATATATGTGTCTGTAACCCATTGCTTGAGGAGGATCCCTCTTCTATGTTGGACCTTTCCACAAAAAACAAAGAGAGGGGGCAAGTAACAACATGTGCTTGGGTTAGTAAGGTGGGAATGTTTTGCAATAAAAAGGTTAAATACAGGTGTTCTTCTGTACAATAAACACCAGAAAGTGTCCAAAGAACTGTTGAAGTCAGTGCACACACTAACTATACATTCATTTGGCACTCCTACATCACTACACATGTCACCTGCATCATATGTACAATACTACCACTTCTCCTCATACTTCCAATTACATACATGTTTGACTCCTACTCACACCACCTACTTCTCTGAGATGATGTGTGTCGCCTCCCACATATGGTAACCATTGTTCTCCATGTACAAACACCACTCCAACTTTACCAGTACCTCACTACATAAGACAACAGCCCCACTACTCCCTTCCTCAGATGGTTTACTTCTGCATCTGAGTGAGTACTCTACTTCTTCTTGTGAATGCAGATATGGGCAAGCAGTCATAAAGAGGAGTACGCCACTTGATTGCAGCATAGTCAAAGCATGTGGGAATGTGATGGAGAATATACTCCAGAGTATGGTGATGTGTGTAGACATTTGTAGTAGGAAAAAATGTCTAACATAGTGGTAAGTTGGGGCTTTTCCTTATGTAGTGTTAGTGAGCTAAGGTTGAAGTGGAGTATGAATGTAAGCGTTAAATGTGGTATACAAATGTGGTAGTGGTTTTAGTAAGTGGTTAGAATGTGCGTCAGTAGGGACATAAAGATGTTTATAGGTAAGTAGGGTGAAGCTGAACAAATACCATGAATATTTCCAACACTTCTACCCACTACACTATCTCACATCTACCCTGCAGCGTACTTAAACCACATTGCATCACCTTCTCTGTGCTTGCAACCACCATACTCTGCTGCAGTGATGCCACCGCCCATTGCACTCATGGCAATGAGTTTCTCTTACCTATTAACTCTACTATATATCATAGTTGCGACTGTCTCCCATATCCTGCGCACACAAGAACAAGGACAATAAACACTCAGTCTTGAAAACAACACAAGGACTGAAGGGAAAAAAATGATAAGCTATTGTAGGTTGGCTAGATAAACTGCCTGTGGCTTAGAACTGTATAGTAGCAGAGTGATCAAAAAGGTAACTGTAATCATATGTTTTCTGTGGAGACTTGGAGACAAAAGTTTGCATGCATGTTGGGTTCTGCTGAGTTGCCTAAAATGGAAGTGGTAGGTCATGCATGCACCAGTTTGCAATCCAACAGAAGGGAGTGTATTGGAACAGTGTTTGTCTAACATAGAAACACCATAGCACAAAAGCACAGCCAAGCCTCAAGGAACACAAAGACTGGAGGAAAATCATGAAAGCATGCAGTAACTTTCTACATGCTGTCTGGTGGCTTAGATTGCACAGTGTTATAAAGATGGAAGCAAAAGAAATCATACAGCTTCAGGCATAAAAACATATATGTAGAAGTGCACTTGTGTGTGGAACACTCAAAGGAGATGAGATTGGATGAAGGTGACTAAACAGGACAACTGTCTGTATCACAGCAGTGGAAAGCAACAGTATGTAGAATATAGGGAGGTGAGAGATGAGAGAAGAAGGCAGGATGTGATCCTGAGTTCTGGGGTTGTATGATGGCTTTAAGTACCATTCAATGATGGATGGAATGCATGAGGCAGGTGGTGGGGAGTATGGTAACATGATGAGTTCTGTGATGAAGGTGGACCATGTGCGCTGAAGGAACTAGAATAGTTCTTATTCTTCTGTGGACTAGCTAACTGCTACTTATAGTATCTGTAGTATCACACAGACCATATGATATTCTACACTGGTCATGTGTAGGTGCTTGTATGTGTGTGTACAGTAAAGTGTCCAAAAAAGGAAGGAGATGTGACTAAGCTGTAGGATGAACATCAACACCCCCCCTTACTGGGAACACACTTGACAAGCCCAAGACTGAGGTGATGAGAAGAAAAGAGAGGAAGGGATAAAGGTTTCATAAGTATGTCTGTGGTAACAAGGGAAGAAGGAAGATGTTGGACCACAATGTCACCAGAAGAAAGGCATTCCTGTATGTAATGATGGCAGATATCTATGTTGGATTTTGTCTCACTTTTATGCCACTGAGCAGTTCCTCTATCTCTCTATCTTCTTATCTATATTCTATATCTTATCTCATCTTATCTTTCTCATCTTCACCATACCTGTCTTCACACTTACGTCCATCTTATGTATTACCTGGCACTTCCCTGCCCCATCTCATCTTGTCTTGTCCACATCTTGTTTATGTTGTCTGGCTCTACTCTTTCCCACATCTACTTCTGGCCATGTCTTTTCCCTTACTATGTTTGGCAGTCTCTTTGTCTCAGTCTTTGGAGTGGAGCTACAACTCTATAGCTTCATCTCCATATCTACTCTTTCCCCTGTCATCTTGTCTTTCCCCCTTAAGTCTTTCTGCACCATGGAAAGCATCTCATCTGTAGTCTCCACCCTCATGTCTGGCATCCTGTCTTTGTCTTTACTCCCCCAGCTGCTGCAATCCATCTTGTCCATCCTCCCCATCCTTTTAGCCTGCTCATGCCTGTGTTCACAATCTATGTGTTTTGTACCATGAGTGATGATGGGATTGGTCATGATGTCAATGGATCCTTTGTTGTCACCATATATCAGAAGAGGAAAAGTAAAGGGGAAACCTATTTCATTCAGCAGAGAGCATAGCCACATTCCTTGTGCTGTGGCCTGTGAAAGTGACATGTACTCTGCTTCCATTGATGAGAGGGATACTGTGTGTTGTTTCCGTGATGCCCACGCTATGGTTCCTCCTGCAAGCAAAAAGGCATAGGCTCCAACAGACTTCCTGTCATCACGATCTGCTGCCCAATTGGAGTCTGAATATCCAACAATACCAGTGCCTGGGGTACCCCCATACTGGAGGTGATGATGAGTTGTTCCTTTCAGATAGTGGAGTATGTGCTTGCCAGGGGAAAGATGAAGTGGTAGTGGGTTGGAAAGAAACTGTGATAGTTTCATGATGGTGAAGGATGTATCAGGTCTGGAGATGATGGAGGCATATAGTAGGGAGCCAATCAACTGCTGGTATTCACTTTGGAGAGCAGGCATGGCTGTGTATGTTTCAGGAGCCTTGGTGGGAGCAGCACCTGGGGGAAGAGGTGTCAATGTTGGATTACAGTCTAGCATGTGGAAGCAATCAAGCATGTCTCCAATGTAGGCTTCTTGATTGATCTCCAGAATGCGTCATGATCGATCTTGCATGACATGCAGTCCAAGATATGACTTAATTTTGCCTAGATCAGTCATTTGGAAGATGGATCGTGAGACTGCTTTGCATCCTTCTACCCCATCAAGTGATCCTCCCAGTATTGTGATGTCATCCATGTAGAGGACAATGATGAGAGGTTGTGTGGAGGATGTCGAGACATATATTCCAGAGTCAGACAGCAGGCAGGTGAAGGAGAGACTTAGCAGTGACCTGTGTATCTTCTGGTGCCACTGCCTTGATGCTTGTTTGAGACCATAGATGGCTTTTGACAGGTGGCAGACTTTGCCTTCTGTTCCAGGGATTACAAATCCTTGTGGTTGCTCCATGTAGATTTCTTCCTCTAGATCACCATTGAGGAAGGCAGATTTTACATCCATGGAATGTATTTCCCAGTCTTCTAGTGCTGCAATCACAAGGAGTGTGTGGAGTGATTTGAAGCAGGCTGCAGGAGAAAATGTTTCTGTGTAGTCCATGCCTTGGATTTGTGTGTACCCTTTAGTGACAAGCTGTGCTTTGTATCTGCCATCAGCTTTTTGTTTGAAGACCCACTTGTTTCCTACAATGTTTTGTCCTGGTGGGAGATCAACCAGGGTCCAAGTATGGGGTTTTTGTAGGGAGGCAAGCTCCTCATTGCACGCATAGTGCCAGGAATCACTGTCAGGGCTTGTTTTAGAGTGAGGGGGTCGTGCAAGATGGTGTTGGAAAGGATGGTGGAGATTGAAGGACTGGCTTGGGTTGTTGCGAACACGTTGTTGTTGTCGCTGTCATCCAACCCCCCCTCACTGAGAATCTCGACAAAAGCACGTGGCCCATAGGCACTATCACAAAAGCGATCCAGGCAACAAGAGAGGCAAGAGGAGCACCACAAGGCAGGCAGATCAACTGCAGCAGAAGGTGGAGAGCAAACTGTAGGTGGAGGAGCAGGGTGGTGCCAGGAAGGAGGAGGGCCATCAACAATATGAGCGGTACGCTGGGCATGAACATGAGGCGGCACTGTGCTTGTGGCAAGCAGATGAGGAGGAGTCATGGGCAGGGGTGCAGGGGGAGCCCCTGATGGCACAGGTGGTAGGTGGGAAGGTGCAACTGCAGGTCCAGGTGAGTGCTCAGCGCAACATGGCAAGGCAGCTGAAGAAACAGGGACAACAGGGGGTGCAAGAGGCAAGCCACATGAGACATTGGGGCTGCTGAGCCCAGAGTCCAGAGGTGCAGTACCAACATCAGAAAAGGGAGCAGGGGAGGCCATGCCACCATGGCCATGGTCCCCAGAGTCATTGTTGTCACTGCCACCATCGTCATCTGAGTTGTCACCCATGTTCACTGGAGGAGCTGTCTCAGGTGGGAAGAGATCAAAGACAGTCAGCATGGACATCATGTCAAGGGCAGGGAAGATGTCTTCCTGGAAGATGGCATCCTGTGTGATGATTGTCCGACAGTGAGTATGATCCCAAAAAACCCAGCCTTTCATACCAGACTCATACCCCACAAACACGAGAGGCCACAACCAGGGCGCCAGTTTGGAGTGCAGGTGATCTGGGGTGCAAACCCAGGCATGGCAGCCAAAAACACAAAGATGCGATACATCTGGGGGAGCATCCCCAGGACCCTAGAGAGTGGCAGGGCTTTGCTAGTTCAGGTGATGCATTGGGGACAGGTTGTAAGTATGAACTGCAGTGTGTACTGCAAGCTCCCAAAACCTGGAGGAGAGACTGGCATCATGAAGCAGGGCAAGAGCCCTGTTGAGCACAGTACGATTCCATTGTTCTGCCTGTCCATTCTGCTGTGGGGAGTACAGCATGGTCTTCTGATGCTTGATACCCCATTCAAGGAGCATTTGGTTCACAGTAGAGTTAACATATTCCCCTCCCCGATCAGAGCGAAGGGCCTTGGGCCAGTGACCAAAAAGAGTGGACATATGCACAAGGAAAGAGGACAAGGCCACTGAAGACTGGTCTTTGTGCCACAGGAAGTAGATGGTCCCATGGCCAGAAAAATCATCCAGGAAGGTGGTGAAGTATAGGGTGATGAATTTGAGCCATAAGTGCAAAGGGAACTTGAATAGTTCTTATTCTTGTACTGTGTCACTGTAGTCTACTTATAGTATATACTACAGTGCATGGACCACCAACAACGAACTGAGGGATGTGTGTATGTATGGTGGTGTCTGTTGTAGTGTGTTGTACAGTAGAGAGACCGAAAGAGGAAGGAGTTTAGTAAGCTAGACGATGTGTCAACACCCCCCCATACTGGGAGCACACTCTACCAGACCAAGATGAGCCCTATGAATGGAGAACGAAGAAAACAGCAGTGACTTGGTAAGGGCATCAGCAATGATAAGTGCAGAAGGTAGATGGTGGAGAGAAATGGAACCAGATGATATGCAATCGCGTATGTAGTGGTGACGAATGTCAATGTGTTTCATTCCCTGAGTGACGATGGGATTGTTAGCAATGTCAATCGACCCTTTGTTATCACCATATAGTAGAAGAGAAGAAGGAAAAGTGAAACCAACTTCGTATAACAAGGAACATAGCCACATTCCTTGTGCTGCGGTTTGTGAGAGACACATGTACTCTGCCTCCATGGAAGATAGAGATACAGTGTGCTGCTTTCATGATGACCACACTACCACACCACCACCAAGGAGGAAGACATATGCTCCAATGGATTTCCAATCATTGAGGTCAGCAGCCCAGTTGGAGTTGGAGTATCCTACGAATCCTGCATTACTCTGTCCATCATATCGTAAGTGGTGATGGAGGGTGCCCTTGAGGTAACGTAAGATGTGACATCCTAGCACAAGGTGAGAAGGAAGGGGATTGATGAGAAACTGAGAAAGCTTCATCACAGCAAAGGCGATGTGAGGTCATGATACTATTGCGGCATACAGGAGTGAACCTATCAATTGTTGGTATTTGGATTGGAGAGACGATGTAGTGGTGTAGCTGGTTTCTGCTTTGGTGGGCAAAGAACCATGAGGAAGCAGAGTCGTGGTAGGATTGCAGTCTTTTAAGTGAAAGCGATCAAGGATGTCAATAATATACGTTTCCTGATCTATCTCCAGTACCTGCTTGCTCCGATCCCTAGTGACATGGAGACCAAGATAGGACTTGATTTCACCAAGGTCTGTCATCTGGAACAATGCTTGTAGCTGTGCTTTGCAGGTCTCAACTTCTTCTAAGGAACCTCCCATGATGGTGATGTTGTCAACATACAGGATGAGGATAAGCAGTTTGGATGAGTTAGTGGAGACATAGATCCCTGAATCAGAATATGTGCAGGTGAAGGAAAGGTTGAGAAGAGAGTGGTGCATTTTGTGGTGCCATTGTCACGAAGCTTGCTTTAGACCATAGATAGCTTTGGAGAGGCAACAGACCATGGCTTCTGCACCTGGAGCAACGAAACCTTGTGGTTGTTCCATATAGATTTCTTCCTCTAAGTCTCCATTGAGGAATGCTGATTTCACGTCCATGGAATGAACTTCCCAGTCTTCCAGCACAGCTATGGCAAGGAGGGTGCATAAGGACTCAACATGTGCAACAGGTGAGAAGGTTTCATTATAGTCTATGCCGTGTATCTGTGTGAATCCTTTGGTGACTAGACAAGCTTTGTATCTGCCATCTGCCTTGTGTTTGAACACCCATTTGTTGCCAATGACGTTGTGGCCATCTGGAAGGTCAATGAGGTCCCAGGTATGGAGCATTGCAAGTGAGGAAAGTTCCTCTTTGCAGGCAGTGTGCCAGGCATCGGAATCTGGACTCTCTAGGGCTTGCTTGAGCATTAATGGGTCATGTGTCACGGTGTGGGAGAGAATAGCGGAGATGGAAGGAGTACCGTGAGGAGTAGCAAAAATGTTGTTGTTGACATCTGAACTCCCCCCTTCGCTGAGAATGTCTACAAACTTGTGGGGCCCATAAGTGCTGTCATGGAAATGAGTAGGCCAGTGAGTGACACACTGTGACCGACAAGGGATAGGGTAGTCATCATCAACCAGGCAGACAGCTGAACGTGGGTGGCTTGGAGATGAGACCAGAGGGCCATGCCAAGGAGGTGAGTCAGGGGGTCCCTGGTCGTGTGTATGATGTTCTGAATGCTGTGCACACACACGCAGTGGAGGAGAGGTTGGAGGAGGTGCTCAAGGTGGTGTGGATGGGTGAGTGGTGGGGACCAGAGGTTCGACAGGAGGAGGGGGTATGTCTGCGAGTGGTGGTGGATCATCATCACCAAATGGAGGTGCATGACCCCTGTCATCGTCAGAGTCAGTGTCACTATCAGAAGAGGCACCCCCGTCATCATCGCTGTTGTCATCGTTGGGCAAAGCAGAAGGAGGTAAGGGAAAGATGTCCAGGATGGCGGTAGATGAGTCTGACTCCAGTGATGGGAAGACCCCTTCCTCGAATACAGTGTCTCTGCTGATGACGTGACAAGAGGTTGATTTGTCCCAAAAGACCCATCCATTTGTGCCTGGTTCATACCCTACAAAGGTAAGCGGCTGTGATTTGGGACTGAGCTTTGAACACTGATGATCAGTAAATTTGACCCATGCTCAACAACCGAAGACCTGGAGGTGAGAAACGTCCAGTGGAGAGGGAGATGGCTGCCTTAGCACTTGGGGTGCTTGCCAGAGTAACTGCTTTGCTGGTGACAGATTGTAGGTATGGATTGCAACATGGACAGCGAGTTCCCAAAAACCAGAGGATAGTCCAGCTTGGTGTAGGAGGCTGAGGGCTCAGTTGAGCAAGGAGTGGTTCCAGTGTTCAGCATGGCCATTCTACTGCAGTAAGTATGGGATGGTAAGTTGATGTTCAATCCCTTTCTCAGCCAGCAAGGAAGCAATGGAGGAAGCAATATACTCCCCCCCATGATCCAAGTGAAGGGACATGGGCCAGCAACTGAAGAGAGTATGGATGTGCATGAGATAATGGGTGAGAGCGTCAGAGAACAGGTCCTTTTGATGGAGAAAGTAGACCATCCCGAACCCAGAGTAGTCATTGAGGAAGGTGGCAAAGTAGAGGTGGTGAGACCCAACTGATGCTACCACCATAGGGCCAACGAGATTGGAGTGGATGAGGTCAAGTGGCCATGTTGCTCGTGCATGGGAGAGGCGAAATGGCGTAATGGGGGAATTTACCTTGCAAACAGCCAGTACAGGACTCTGCAGCAGAGGTGGTGGAGGCAATGTCAATTCTGGACAGCTGTGCAGGTGAAATACAGTGTACCACCTGCTTGGAGAGGTGACCCAACCATTCATGCCAGATCCTCAATGAAGGCACAGTAACAGCATTGATAGAAGGCAGGGGATCGAAGCGAACCCAGTACATGCCATCCTTCAAAAAACCGGAGCTGAAAGTCCAACCGTCTTTGGTGATCATGCAGGTTCCCCCACCGTAGACAATCCGGAAACCTAGCGAGTCAAGTTTGCTGACAGAGAGATACTGTGCAGATGCACTGGGGACATGCAGTATGTTAGATAATGATACATCAACAGTGGGCCCACCAGGGAGCGTATGTTGCCATTGACAAGTACCACACCCAAGACATGCTATGAGAGCGCCATTACCAATGGCTACAGACCACAGAGACTCAGAGTCATAAGAGGAGAAGTTGTCGTGATGAGGGGAGATGTGGTTGGTGCAACCGGAGTCAATCATCCAGAGGCCATGGCCCTCATAGTAGCAAGCATCAAATTCCTGCCCAGAACTAGAAGACATGGCATTTAAAGAACTAGGTATGTCTACACCCCCTCCCTTCTCTCTGTCCCACTTATCCAACCTGGCTTTGACATCAGCCGGCATCCCATGCAGTGCCCAACATGTTTCCACAGTGTGATTGTGTCATTTGCAATGCAAGCAGAAAGAAGTGTTTCGGCGGCCACCCTGCAGGACTGTGGAAAAGGCTGCCAGAGCAGAGCAAGGTTTTATCTGCACTTCTTCATCGAGGATGCACCCATGAATGTTCCTGATGGCAAGGTTGGTGAGGTCAGAGGAAGCAAGTAAGGCAGAGGAGAAGGAGCTCCAGGAGGGAGGAAGTGCATGTAACAGTAAGAAGCACATGTTCTGTTTGCTAACGATGACCCCAGAAGTGACTAGACGATCTTGGGCGATGATGAGAGCGTTGATCTGTGGCATGAGGGGAGTGGCAACATCAAATTTGCTGGTGAAAAGAGCCTGGAAGTCAACAAACACGGCGATAACTGTTTGCTTCCTGTATACTTCTTTCAGCCCTTCCCAAGCATGTCGTGCATTCATGCTGTCCCCCACTACCATTGTGGCTGGTTGAGTTCTGCAGTGCATTGAGATGACAGCTTTTGCAACTTCATTGTCATGTTCCCAGGTCTTGACCTGTTCTGCATTGGCAATGGTTAGAATGGGTAGGCCCCTGTCCACAGGTGTAGAGATGGTAATAGGAATGACAGGAGCTTTGGAGATGGTATACCAAATGCCCATGATGATGAGGGTGGATTTTACGATGTTGGCCCATTGTTTGTAGTTGTTGCTGTTTTCCAGAATGATGTTGATTTTTGGGATAGAGGCAGCATGGGAGGAGGGAGTGAGTTGTGAGAAGAGGAGTGCCAGTACAAGATATGTGTGAGAGTTGAGTATGGTGAAGATAAGTATGGCAGTGAGTATGAGAGAGACACAAATAGCCCAGGCAGGGCCCATAACCTGATGAGTTCAAGCCATAAGCGCAAAGGGAACTTGAATAGTTCTTATTCTTGTACTGTGTCACTGTAGTCTACTTATAGTATATACTACAGTGCACGGACCACCAACAACAAACTGAGGGATGTGTGTATGTATGGTGGTGTCTGTTGTAGTGTGTTGTACAGTAGAGAGACTGAAAGAGGAAGGAGTTTAGTAAGCTAGACGACGTGTCAACATAGGGCCCCAGAACCAAGTGCAGCACAACCAACAGGGCTGACAAGATCAGAGTGGATCAGCCCAATAACTTCAGAAGCATGAGAATGAGAGAGGTGAAAAGATGCATGTGGGAAATGACCAGCAACACAGTTGGGACAGGGAGTGGAGATGTGTTCTGGAGAAGGGGGGGCAAAACCTGAGACCTGTGAATCCTGAAGACACAAAATGACCTTTGTTGAAAGATGCCCAAAGTGGCAGTGCCAGGTGTGTAGGGTTGGTGACACAAGAGAGTGAATGGAAGGAGCAGAAGGTAGGTTCAGCCAGTACATGCCATCTTTTAGGAATCCAACACTGAAGACATGCCCATTTCTAGAAATCATGCATTCACCACCTGAGTAAAGGATCTGAAAACCTGTGCAATCAAGATGACTGATGGAGAGGAAACGCCCAGAGGCTTCGGGTACATGCAGAATGTTGGATAGCTGCAGAGTTACCATGTCCCCAGTGGGGAGCTGATGTTGTTTTAAACTGGTGCCAGAACTGATGCAGGATATGGTGGAGCCATTGCCTACCATCACCTTTCTGAAGGTGAGTGGTGTATAGGCAGAGAAGTCATTGCGATGAGGGGAGATGTGGTCCATACAACCCGAATCAAGCATCCATTGGTCAGCACCATAGTAGCAAGCATTGATGTTGGAAACAGAAGCAGCAGACAAGTGATTTATAGTAACATTAGGTGTACTGTCCCCAACTGACTCCTTTTCTTTATCCTTCCTCTTTGCTTTAACATCATCAGGTACCCCATGCAATGCACAACAAGTTTCTATGGTGTGGTTCCATCTCTTGCAGTGTGAGCAGAACTTGTTGTTGTGTTTGGGTTGTGTTCCAGTGTTCTGGAAAGTGGCAAGGGCAGAGGATGGTTTCATTCTAGATTCTTTGTTGAGGATGCATCCTCAAATGTCTCCAAGATTGAGGTTGTTGATGTCGCATGACACAAGGACAGATGAAGTGAAGTGATGCCAGGATTGCAGAAGTGCATGCAGGACAATGAATACCATTTGTTGCTCTGTGATGTCAACTCCTGATGTGGCAAGTTGATCACAAATGATGAGGAGGGCATCCAACTGCAGTATCAAAGGAAGGTGCATGTCATATTTACAGGTGAGCAATGACTGGAACTGAACAAAGGCTCCCATTGCTGACTGTTTCCTGTATACATTTTTTAACAACTCCCAGGCTCACGCAGCTTTGACGTTTTCTGAGGCGATGGAGGTTGCTGGTTGAGTGTTGCAATGCATGGAAATAATGGCTTTGGCAATTTCTGAATTGTCTTCCCATAGTTGCAGTTCATTGGCATTGGTGATGGTTTTGATAGGGAGTCCGCCTTCGACATGACTTGTCAAGAGTAGGGGAGTGGGTTTTGGTTTCGATATTGTGTACCAGATGCCCATGATGACGAGTGTGGATTTGACTACATTTGCCCATTGATGGTAGTTGTCAGCTGACTCAAGGATAATGTTGATTTTGGGAACAGAGACAGAGTGTGAACAGTGAATGAGTTGGAGTAAGAGTACGATGCAATATAGGCAAGGAGAGTTAGAGGCTAGTGAGTTTGCAAAGACGAGTAGTGTGAGGAGTGTGTGGATAGCCCAGGCAGGGCCCATAACCTGATGAAGGCAGACCATGTGTGCTGAAGGAACTAGAATAGTTCTTATTCTTCTGTGGACTAACTAACTGCTACTTATAGTATCTGTAGTATCACACAGACCATACAATATTCTACACCAGTCATGTGTAGGTGCTTGTATGTGTGTGTACAGTAAAGTGTCAAAAAAAGGAAGGAGATGTGACTAAGCTGTAGAACGAATGTCAACATTCTGGAGGCATGTGATATCCTGACATAGATGGCTCTGATGTATGTAGGAGGTGGATCAGACAGGGGGTGGTGCAGGTTGAACGACAGGGGGGGTGGGGGTGCCAACTGAAAAGTAAACTAGAAGGACAATA
>QLPN01003702.1:0-101740 GCA_003314395.1 Albatrellus ellisii
TTCTTTTCTCTTTTATAGTACTTAAGTATTTACATACTTAAGTGTGAGCTTAGCTCCAAGTACTATAAAAGACTTATCATTTCCTTTATTATCTTTATTTATTTATTATAACATTTACTTGCTAAGGACTATTACTATACAATTAGCAAGGACTCATCTCATTTGTCTTTATTTGTCTTTGTTTATCTCTAGTTTGTTTTGTGATTGTGGCTGAGCTACTTACTATATCTATGGACACATCTCTGGTCCTGTGACATTGTTGATTACTGCACAATCATCATTGATCCATGAACCTTAACTACTTGTACTATTGTAGGACCTCCAGTTTTGTATAAGCAGTTGAAAGACTGGTGGTCTTAAACCCCAGTCTTGTCAACTTTGCAATCTAGGGATTCTCCTTTACTGCACTTGACCTAAGCTCACTACAACCTCACTTTATTCTCTAAAGAACTAAGTCTAAAATCTCTCAGTCACTCTAAGTGTTGCTAAGACATATTAAAATTCATCACACTGGATCCACATTTAGTCATTGTTGTGCAGGTAGACATGGTGCAGTGGCAAAGGCAACAGGGATGTGATCAGATGGGGAGGAGAGACTGGATGCATGGTGGGAGGTGATGATAGACAATGAGGGTGATGGTCATGCCCAAGATGAGGGCAGAGATGACAAAGAAGAGAAGAGGCCACTCTATATTAGGAGTGGAAAGGAGGGTATTGAAATGGATGGGTAATGTAAGACAGCAGTCCTACATATCCCATAAGGGAGACTGGTGTGCACTAGACTAAGGATCACTCCAAAGAATAGGATTTGCCAGCCATAACAAGCTGGAGTATATTTGCTATACTACAGCTACCTATATACTAAAGGAAAGTGTGCATGGACCAGTGCAGTACTCTAGGGCAGGTGCTACAGTAAATACCTGCAGTAAGTATGACATCATGCACAGCATGGGCACACCCAGAACATGAAGTGACAGTAAGTAGATAAAGATGAGATAAGATGAGATAGATTGAAAGGAAAGATCATCTTATTTAATCTAATCAAAAGAAAATGAAAAGAAATGTAAAAGAAAATAAAAGAGTAAATGCTCCAAATAAATGAAGCCTGACAGGTAAAGACTGATCAGACAACTCCTAAGAAGCAGAGAGGGAGATTTCTGCTTGTATTTCTAGATGCTACTAGATCTACTAATATACAGAACACAGATGCACACAGACTGTGCTGACTAAAAAGTGTGGGCTGCAGGTCTGGAAGGAGAGAAGAGTGATAAAGAGATCAAAGAAGATCTAAGAAGATCAGATAAGATTGGATAAAGCTAACAGTCATTGGTGGTATCATCCTCATCACTATCTCATTGATCCTACTCTTCATCATCATCAGGAACAGTTACTATGCCTATCAAGCATGTATCAACCACCTTGTTACCAGGGGTATTATTATATCAGACCTTCCCTAAGACCATCCAATAGGCTGCTCTTAGCAATACACAACAACAGCAAAAGATGCTTGGGAGAAGTTAATGATGTGGTATGAAGGGAAAGGGGAGCAGAAAATAGCATACTTGATCAGTGAGATATTCTGCAGCACTCTCTCTGACAACACCCCTCTTGAACCACAAATTAACACAATGGCGTGCACTGCACACACACACTCCTTGCTCAGGCAGCAGCTCAATGAAAAACTCATCACCATTGCCATCATCACCTTGCTCCCTCCATCCTATGACATGCTCAAAATGATGTTTCCCACCATGAAGGCAACCATCAAGAATGTTCACTTGCAAGTTGCACTTGAGGAGCAACACTGACACCACACCATGGATTCCATGGGCACATTCATGACACACTTCAAAGGCAAACAAAAGAAACTGCAATGTCAGATGAGGAGCAACAGGAAGAGTGCAAAATGAAAGGATTTTGCATGCACTGCAAAAGCCATGGCCACAAAGTCAAAGACTGTCACAAGCTCAAAGCTGAAAAGGGTGCCACAATGGCACATGTTGCTACAGACAGCACAGCACTATGTGCTCAAATGCATGGTGAAGATGACAATGATGACACATCATTCAATCTCTTCAAAGTCACAAAAAACTCATGCAACACAATGACCTCACAGCTCACTGGCTCATTGACTCTGGTGCCAGTGCCATATGAGCTCCAACCATGACTGGTTCCACCTCTACCACCTGTTCACTATGCCATGCATAGTCTGGCTAGGTGATAACAGCTACATTCTAGCTGAGGGTGCTTGCAGCATCTACATGAAGATGTGTGCCAACAAGAAGTAGAACCAGACTATCCTGCAGGATGTGCTCTATGTCCCTGAACCCTATGGTAATCTCATATTGGTCTCTGCTGATGAGCATCACACATGCATAGCATTGGAAAATGACCATCAGTGACATCAGGTGAATACAGCAACTTTAATACACTGCACATGATAATCATCCACAGTTGCATCAATCATGCATTTGCTTTGGTGCCAGAACAGAGGACTAGGTTTGGCTGACAAGGAGCAGGACTGATAGGACATATAGGCAAAGGCTTGGTTGAGGCCTGCCAGAGTAACCATGGAGTCACATGTCCAGTCTTGGAGCTAGACTTGTATTGTCATCTGCCAGAAAAGAATAGATCTCCCCTGCCTGTGATTTGTCTCCCCTCTCCCATCCAAGTTAGAAGGTGAAAAGCACTATCCATCCATCCTCTCCCATGTCAACTAATCCAAGAAAGTATGCACACCTTGTAGGTCACATTTATAGTTGCATTGTGTCTGCATTGTGTTTTGTTCACATTGTGTTCCTTCTGTTGCATTCTCATCTGCATTATTTTGCATTGCATTGCATTCTGTTCATGCTATCATTGCATTTACTGCATCAAGTTTTGTCATATCTCCCTACTATCACACATTTGCATCACATCATTGTGTTGCTCTATAACAACTAACTCCTCACCTTCAGTGTCTAGAGGATCTTATGGCTCACACCCCTCAGACATTGTTGTGGTTGTGATTGTGATTTCCCCTCACACTGCTGCTGCACCTATCACCACACTCACAAAACACTGTGCACACATCCAATTCAAAGGGATACATGTGAGATCCTCAACAAGGATAATGCACTCACATGCATTGGCCATCTTGAGGATAACCTTTACATCCTTGATGTCAGGATCAACAAACTGATGATGGACATCATCACAAATGCTGCAAACCTGACTTATCCCTGCCTCCTGAAGAGGGCTTACTGGGAGCTGCCTTGGATCAAAGCTAAGGGGTGAGAGAACTCAGCTATGAAGAAGGGGTGGAACCAGCTGTGACAAGCTGGGGTCTATTCATGTAGCTACCTCACTACTTATAGTACTATGGATCATGCACAGACCCAGTGCAGTAACTAAGGGCAGGTCAACAGTAACTAAAGGCACAGCAAGTGTGAGAGTACCACTGACAGATGCATGGCATCTGTGAGAACCAACCCATGAGGCAGTAAGGACTGTGATAGGATAGAGGATTAGATATAGATCAGATAAGATGGAAAGATAAGATGATATAATCTAATCATATCAAAAGTAAAACATAAAAGAAAGTAAAAAGAAAAGAAAGTATAACAGCAGGGAATAAAGTCAGCAATAGGAGTCTGACACTTGACACACACACACTTATGCACCTGACACTGTGAATTGTGCATGTTGCATCATTCCTGTCTGAAGGTGTTGACATCTCTGATGATCCCTCTGCCTTCATCACACACACAAGTATGGCTATCACTGGTGATGTGACCCATGATGCAATGCTCTCAGGATATGCAAGCCTTGCATCAAGGGGAAGCATGCATGATGTGACATTGTGAAATCAACACAGACATGTGCCAATGAAACTCTCAGTCAGATCTGTGCAGGCCCATGCAAACATGCTCCCATGAAGGGTATGACCATTTCATGACATTTATTGATGACAAGCCACACAAGGTCTTCATTTGTGCCCTCATACACAAAAGTGATCTGCACAAATGTCTCACTGACTTCATTGCACATGCTGAAGTTGAGACAGGTGCAAAACTGAAGGCACTCCATTCAGACAGTGGGGGCAAATACATGGGTGAATACATGCAGAAATTCCTGCAGGTGTGTGGCATTAAACATGAGATGATGACCACTGACATGCCACAACACAATGGCATTGCTGAATGCATGAATTGCACACTTGTGGAGACCATGGACACACTCCTCACCAATGCTGACCTCCCACATTCTTACTGGTACAATGCCATTGAGTATGCCACTTACCTGTACAACATAGTGCCAACATACTGTGAATGCAGGTTTGGGCAAGTGAGGACAAACAAGGTTACTAATAGCATAAGTAAGAGTGTTTACCAATACAGGGAGATGGCAGATAATATCTGCAGCAAGTGGGAGTGGATGTGAGCACAGCAATGTGACTGATAGTAAGATGTCTGAGGAGTAGTACAGTAATGTGTCCATCTTTGTAGGATGGTAGTCCTACATATCCCATAAGAGAGACTAGTGTGCACTCAACTAAGGATCACTCCAAAGAAGAGGATTTGCCAGCCATAACAAGCTGGAGTATATTCAGCTATCTACCAAAGACTATATACTACAGCTATAAGTGCATGAACCAGTGCAGTAACTATAGGGCAGGTCTATGAAGACAATACCTGCAGTAAGTCTGGGAACATGCACAGCATGGGCACATCCAGAACAGAAGTGACAGTAAGTAGATAAAGATGAGATAGACTGAAAGGAAAGATCATCTAATCATATCTAATCAAAGATAAACAAAGAAAAGAATGAAATGAATAAAGGAAAATAAAAGGATAAAAGTAAGGCACAAATGCAGCCTGACAATCTTATGTAGTGTCTGCATGTAAGGTTGTAGTGGAGAGTAAAGTAGGTAAGTACAAGGATACCCAAATGTGTGGGGGATGCACATCATCTCAGTATAGTGAATGGGGCAAGTGTGTGAAGTAGGAAGTATGCCTGAGGAGATAGTAGTAAGTCATGTGTGTAATGAGTATATAAAGCATATGTGTGAGGAAAGAGGGGGTAAACTGAATGAAAAGTGCCATGTATATTCAACACATACATGCTCAAGGACAATATCACACTGGAAGAATCATGGAGTGGTAACAAGCCCAATGTTACCCTCATTCACATCTTCAGTTGCAAAGCCTTTGTCCACATTCTGGACAAGTACTGAGACAAGCTCAATGCAAAGTTACTCCTTTGTACCTTCATAGGATATGCATGCAATTGGCATGCCTACCACCTGGTCCACCACCCAAGTGGGAACATCATTGAATTGTGTGATGTGATCTTCAATGAAGGGGGCTCCACAAAATGCTACAAGCAGATCATCTTTGATCCCAGCATGGACAACTCAGAGCCCAATGAGTGTGATACTCATGCCAATGACCCACCAGTCTCTCCTGTTGAAGTCCCTCCCTGACTGCAACCCCCATGACTGTGACCACTTCCATGCCTGACACATTGCAACCTATGGTGCCTACAGTTCCTATGCCTATACCTGTGGTGACAAGTCAACCCTCATACAGCAAACATGCACCTGTCAGTGACAATGATGAATGCTTCAATGTCTCATCATACACTTGAAAGCCAAAGGGCACAAACACAACCACTGACATGCAGCCACCTGCAGAAGATGCACTACTACTCAACAGCAGTGAGCACATGCAAGCTATGACAATCACATCCAAGAGTGATCTGCTCACCTACAAGAAAGCAATGTCATGCCCCAATGCAGCAGAATGGCTCACAGCATGCAAAGAGGAACTGCAGACCTTCTGATGCATGGAAGTCTATGCAGAAGTCAACAGACTGCTAAGAGTGGCCTATTGGATGGTCTTAGGGAAGGTCTGATATGATAATACCCCTGGTAACAAGGTAGTTGATGTGTGCTTGATAAATGTAGTAACCATTCCTGATGATGATGAAGAGAGGGATCAACAAGATAGTGATGAGGATGATACTGCCGATGACTAAATGAGGATCCAGAGTGACAAGTTTAGGATGTCTTAGCAATGCTTAAGGGACTTAGAGATCTTAGACATAGTTCTTAGAGTGAAGTGAGATGAATGTGAGCTTAGATCAAGCGCAGTATAGGAGAACCCCTAGATTGCAAAGTTGACAAGACTGGGGTTTAAGACTGCCAGTCTTTCAACTACTTATGCTAATCCAGAGTGCTAAGTATAGTAAAGTTCATTGATCAATGATGAGTGTGCAGTAGTGCACAGTAATGTGCAGTAATGCACAATAAGTTGCATCCATTGTATAAGTAGTGTGACTCAGCCACAAGTGTGAACTGAACCAAAGGTAAACAAGGATAAATAAAGATAAAGAGAAAAAGATAAGTCTAGTATAGTACTTGGAGCTAAGCTCACACTTAAGTATGTAAATACTTAAGTACTATAATAGAGAAAAGAAATATGAGTCCTTACTAAGTAAAGTGGAGCTAAGCTCACACTTGTAGTAATAATACTACACTTTACTAGTAAGTAAGATAAAGAAAAAGAAGGAGAAAAAGAAAAAAGAAAACCATTACAAGGTGCCAAAGCAAGTGCCTCATAACACAGACTGTGCAATTGCAAAATCATCAGCAGTGAGTGGGTATTTCACTGTACAGAATGTAGTTGGCTTCTATGTGAGTTCAGGGTATAAAGGTGGTTAGATAGATGTGTATGACAAGAGCAGCAGGCTCCTAGCCTATAACATGTAATGTGGAGAGAGGATGATGATATTAGAATGGTGTAAAATGGTATAGTGGTGGGCTTGTAGTATAGTATCTGTGTGATTGTTGGTCTCATAGCTGTGGTGACTGGTAGCTGCATGCTCATAGTTGCTGGAAAGTAGCCAGAGATGAGGGGCACAACCCTAGCTCCTTAAATACAGTAGTTGGGTATATACCTTGCTCCATCTCAGAGCTCTGTCTCCTTGGCAGCATTCATGTAGGTATTAGTATAGTATGTTATAGTCATCATATCATACTATGCACTGCCAGACTGTTCCAGCACATGGCTGTAAAGTAAGTAAGTAACCTAGATTGTCAGTAGCCTACTTGCAGGTCTTACATCACATCAAAAGGGGACCTACTGGTGAGATCAAGAAGTACAAAGCAGGCCTAGTCACAAAAAGCATCACCCAAGTCAAAGGTGTAGATTTCAATGAAACATTTGTACATGTCATGAAATTCTCATCACTATAGACAATCCTTGCCATTGCTGCTAAACATGGCTTTGAAATTCACCAAATGGATGTAAAGGCAGCCTACCTCAATGGCATGTTTGATGAAGAAATATATCTCAAGCCACCCACCAGATTCAAACCCTCAGCAGGTAAGGTCTGGTGCCTTGGCAAATCCATTTATAGCATGTGCCAAGGTGGATGAGTCTGGTACAAGCACATCAAGAAGGAATTTGAAGCACTAGGTTACACACACTCAAATGCCAACCACTCTGTTTTTCTAAAATACAACACATCTGGCAAGCTCATATGCATTGTCACAATTTATGTTGATGATATTGTCCTTGCATCACACAGTATCAATGAAATAGAAAATACCAAGGCAGCACTCAAACATTCCTTTGATATGACTAACTTTGGTGAAATCAGCTGGATTCTTGGCATGCAGGTCACATGGGATCATGGATGCAAGACCATCATCCTCTCCCAGGAGAAATATATCAATGATGTTCTTTGCAGATATGGTCACCACAACATGCACCCCATGGTCACCCCATTGCTTCAAAATGAGCAACTTGCAAAGCTCAATGCTCCAGAAGTGACAGCAGATGTTCACAGGTACCAGAGCACAGTGGGCACACTCATATATATGATGCTAGGGATGCAACCTGACTTGGCATACACCATCAGCATACTCAGCCAACACACCACAACACCAGGTAATGTGCATTTCTGCACTTTAAATTGTGCCTTCTGGTATTTATGCACCATGGTGCACCATATGCTCCTCTTTGATGGCAACTCCCCTGGTGAGTTAACAGGCTTCATTGGGCAGCCAATGTCAATGACAGGTCATCTGCTAAGAGCGACCTATTGGGCGGTCTTAGGGAAGGTCTAGAATGTTACTCCTGGTAACCAAGGTTTGGATATTGGCTTGATGGACGTAATAGATGTTCCTGATGACGATGAAAAATGGGATTAATGATATGGTTATGAGAGTAATTCCACCAATAACGATATGAAGATCCAGAATGACGAGTGTAAGATGTCAAGTGACGTTGTTAATGTCTTAGAGTTCTTAGACTTAGTTCTATGAGAGTGAAGTGAGTGATTTAACGAGCTTAGATCAAGCGCAGTATAAGGAAGATTCCCTAGATTGCGAAGTTGACAAGACTGGGGTTTAAGACCGCCAGTTTGTCAACTATTTATACAAAACTAGTGATCTAACTATAGTACCATTGCGCAGTAAGGCGCAGTAAGGTGCAGTAAGTAAACGAAAATGCGCAGTAAAGCGCAGTAAGTACGCGTCCATGTGATATAAGTGGCTCAGCCACAAGTGCGAGATGAACTAGAGATAAACAGATGTAAATAGAGACGAGAAAAAAGGGAGTCCTTGCTAATTGTATAGTAATAGTCCTTAGCAAGTAAATGTTATAATAAATAAGGAAAAGATAGAGAAAAAGATAAGTCTAGTATAGTACTTGGAGCTAAGCTCACACTTAAGTATGTAAATACTTAAGTACTATAAAAGAGAAAGAAAAATGATAAGTCCTTACTAAGTAAAGTGGAGCTAAGCTCACACTTGTAGTAATAATACTACACTTTACTATAGTAAGTAAGATAAAAGAAAAGAAAAAGAAAAAAGAAACATGTTACGAGGTGCCAAAGCAAGTGCCTCATAACATCATCCATCTCTGGATACATCTTCATTCTCTCTGGCAGTGCAATTAGCTGGAGCTCCAAAAAGCAAGCCTTGATGGTGCTTTCTAGCATGGAAGCTGAATATATTGCAGGTGTGCACACTGCAAAAGAAGCTGTCTGGCTTCACGCCCTCCTTTCTGAGCTCAGCATACTATGTGACTCTCCTATGACACCCCAAATTGACAATCAGTCTGTCATTGCCATTGCAAAAAATCCAGTGTTCCACACATGTGCCAAGCACATTGATATGTGGTATTATTTCTTATGTGAGAAGTACACTAATGGTGAACTGGAGTTGGAGTATATTCCAACAGGTGAGCAGGTTGCAGATGTGCTAACAAATGGGCTGGCACAGCAGAAGCATGAGCAGTTCTGATGACACAGGATATGGCAGGCAACTAGGAAGAAGATGAATAACAGGGGATACATTGTGGACAAAGGGGAGATGCAGAGAGAGCAGAGCCAGAGCAGAGCTGCAGAGTAAGAAGGAGTACCAGACATGAGGGTACTAGACTAGAGCAGAGCCAGAGATGATGAGGGAAGAAAGGTATAGATGAAGGTATAGAGTTGTAGTGGAGCTACAAAGATGATGACAAAGATGTGACTGAGAGTAGAAAGGAAAGAGCACAGCCAGATGTAGATGTAAGAGCAGAGCCACAGATGATTTGATGGATATGGAGATAAGAAGATAAGATGAGTGAGATGATAATGCAAGATAAGGTGGAATAGGAAATATAAGAGATATAAGGAACATATTGAAAGGAACTGCTCAGCAATGTAATTTCCAACAAGAACAAGTTCTGCTCTGGCATGGGCATTCACTGGCACACTAGCTGAGTGGGCATGTAAGAGATTACAGTGACATGTGACAGTGAATGTGTGATAGTCTGACAGCATGACAGTGTGAATAACACAATGCATCACATGGACCTATGCAGGACTCAGGGACAATATGGACAGACCCTACTTACAGAAAATTTTCCTTTGCACAGTTTTCTTTCCACTCAGTCTTCTATGAAGAGACTGAGGTCAGTACTTACTCTCTACACCATTCATGTTATTTTTTTTCATTATTTCCCCTGTAGAATATTATTCTCTTTATTCTACAGTCAGCTGTGCTCTTTCCAAGCAACCTCCTGCAATACTTACATCAGGACCTCATGCACCCTTATACATACTCATGTACTCTCTTGTGCCCTCTTCCCTTCAGCATCAGCATCAATATCATATCCACACTCAACATTCTGCTCCTTGAGTACCTTGGGATGTACCTCAAGTATCTTGCATTCTATGGGGAAGGACTGCCCCTCTCAGTCCTCATTCTCCTGCATTGTCAAAGACTGTATCTTATGATCAGTCCTTCTCTCCCATCTCATGGTGCTTGCTCTTCACCAGAACCTCTTCAGTTGCATCATCAACTCTCTTCACTTATACTGTGCCTTTGCTCATTCTCAACAAACTGATCAGCTGGTGAGTACCCCATCAAAGATGGCTTAGCCAATTTGGCCAGAATATGGAATGAGTGCACACTCACAAGAATATATGTTTTTTGTTTTTTGTTAGAAGGAATTCATGAAATAAGCAACATGTTACTACTACTACACTGAAGCAACATGAGCAGGTTTGGTACTAGCATGTATACCACACCATGACTGTGACTGAATTGGAGATGGCCACCAAAGTAGGGGGATGGTAATGGTAATGGTGAGTGGGAGATGGAAATGGAATTGTGGATGCTGCACTAGCATGCAACATCTTGCATGGGTTCCTGTGATACAGGGGCACAGGCAACAGTGACAGCCAAACCCAGTTGGGAATACTTGTCACTATAGTGTTACCAAGAGTTACAAAAGATCATACAATAGTGGCATTACAAGTGTTACAAAAGAAGTATCATGAGTGCTACAACAAGTAACTGCTAAGAGCAGCCTATTGGATGGTCTTAGGGAAGGTTTGCAATAACTATACCCCTGGTAACAAGGCAGTTGTTGTGTGCCTAATAAGTGTAGTAAACATTCCTGATGATGATGAAGAGTGGGTCAATGAGATAACAATGAGGATGATACTACTGATGACTAAACAAGGATCCAGAGTGATGAGTTTAGGATATCTTAGCAATGCTTAGAGTGACTTAGAGATCTTAGACTTAGTTCTTAGAGTGAAGTGAGTTTGTATTGAGCTTAGGTCAAGCACAATCTCTAGATTACAAAGTTGACAAGACTGGGGTTTAAGACTGCCAGGCTTTCAACTACTTATGCAAAACTGGAGTTCTAAGAATAGGAAATGTAAATAAGGTTCACTGACCAATGATGATTGCACAGTGTCAGGCACCATTATTTGGTGCATTTACCTTTCTTATTCCTTTTCATTTCTTTTATGTTTTCCTTTGATTATGATTAGATTAGATCATCTTATCTTTCATCTTATCTGATCTACATCTAGTCATTTCTACTTACATTCCTTTGGTCTAGACTATGAGGTCATACCATGAGGTAGCTGCATGGTACCATAACTTACTGCACTCATACTTTACATAGTCTTGCCCTAGAGTACTGCACCTGGTCCATGGCACCATTCTGTGCTAAGAGTGGCCTATTGGATGGTCTTAGGGAATGTCTGATACAACAATACCCCTGGTAACAAGATAGTTGATATGTGCTTGATAAATGTAGTAACTGTTCCTGATGACAATGAAGAGAGGGATCAATGAGATAGTGATGAGGATGATACCACCAATGACTAAACAAGGATCCAGAGTGACAAGTTCAAGGATGTCTTAGCAACACTTAGTGACTTAGAGATCTTAGACTTAGTTCTTAGAGGTGAGAAGTGAAGCAAGTTTGTAATGAGCTTAGGTCAAGTGCAGTATAGGAGAATCCCTAGATTGTGAAGTTGACAAGACTGGGGTTTAAGACTGCCAGTCTTTCAACTACTTATACAAAACTAGAGTACTAAAGATAGTACAAGTAGAGTAAGGTTCATGGATCAACAACGATTGTGCAGCAATCAACAAAGTCACATGACCTAAGATGTGTCCAATGATTTTAGTAAGTGGCTCAGCCACAAGTTCGAAATGAATGAGAAATAAACAAAGATAAACAAAGGCAAGAAAGAGGAGTCCTTGCTAATTGTATAGTTATAGTACTTGGAGCTAAGCTCACACTTGTAGTAATAATACTATGCTTTACTAGTAAGTAAGATAAAGAAAAAAAAGAAACAGAAAAAGAAAACTGTTACAAGGTGCCAAAGCAAGTGCCTCATAACATTCTGTATAGTATATAGGGTCTGCTAGTATAGTGAATAGACCCCAGCTTGATATGGCTGGAATATCCTTTCTTTTGGTGTGAACCTTGAGAGAGTGTACCCAGTCTCCCTTATGGGATATATGCAGACTCTGGTCTCATACCCACAGCACCAATTATGATTTGCTACATAACCCTGCAGATCTGCCTGTACTGTGAGCACCTGTTCACAAAATTGATCATCATCCAGCAGTTCTAATGGAACTTGCAGACTGATTGATTGTACACCATGCCAATGTCAGGCATACATTTGAAGATGTTCATCCTAACATCACTGCAGCAATCCAAACCAGAATCTCTTCTCTTACCAGCAATGCACACACCTCTACTCATGTGGATCAGCTCTCTGAGCTTGATCATTGCATAAAGGCAAAATTTGCTGACCATTTTCCCTCAGACATCCCACATGTCAATGAGCTCCCCACAGATGTATACCACTGGATCATGTTGAAAGACACAAACAAGACCATCAAAATGTGACAATATTCCTGTCCTCACAAGTACAAAGAGGCCTGGTGTACACTAATAGATCAACATCTCCATGCTGGGTGAATCCAACCCTCCTCCAGTGCACACTGCTTGCCCACATTTATCATTCCCAAAGCTGACCCCTACATACTACCATGGTGGGTTAACAACTACTGACAGCTTAATGCCAACACTGTGCCTGACATCTTTCCCCTCCCATACATTGATGACATCCTCACTGACTGTGCAAAAGGCAAGATCTGGGGCAAGATTGATATGACCAATTCATTCTTTCAGACCTGGGTCTGCCCTGATGATATTCATCTCACAGCTGTCACCACCCCCTTTGGCCTCTACAAATTGCCAGTCATGCCCATGGGTGGCTGCAATGCACCCACCACCCACCAGCATAGAATGACCACCACCTTATGCCCTCTCCTTGGTGTGATCTGTCACATCTATCTAGATGACATTATCATCTGGTCCTCTTCTCTTGTTGAACATGCCAAAAACATCCACACTGTCCTACAGGCCCTATGCACAGCTCACCTCTACTGTTCACCCAAGAAGACTTGTTTTGCAATGAAGTCACCTTTCTTGGCCACCACATCTCCACCCATGGTATTGAAGCTAACTCTGATAAAGTCCAACACATTCTTGACTGGCCCACACCCCACAACTCTACTGACATCCAAGCCTTTTTGGGCCTCATCCACTACATCACCATGTTCCTTCCACAACTGGCTGAGCATACACATATCCTCACCCCTTTAACAACCAAAGACACTGAGCTTCATTTTCCACAGTGGTCCCCTCTCCATGACATGGCATTCTGCACTATCAAAGACCTTGTTGTCAGTCATGACTGCCTCACCACCATCAACCACAACAACCCTGGTGACAACAAGGTTTTTGTAATGTGTGATGTGAGTGAATGGCACACAGGTGCAGTTCTCTCATGGTGCCCCACCTGGGAATCAGCCCACCCCATTGCTTTCAACTCTGGACAACTTGCCAGCACCAAGCTCAACTATCCAGTCCATGAGAAAGAGATACTTGCTATTGTCTGTGCACTTAAAAAGTGGTGTGTTGACCTTTTAGGATCCCATTTCACCATCCACACTGATCACCACACTCTAGAATTTTTTTACACAACATGACATTTCCTGTCATCAAAGCCACTGGCAAGAATTCTTCTCCCAATACAATTTCACCATCCATTACCTCACCAGCCCCTGAAAATACCATCACTGATTCCCTGTCTCATCTTCCACCCAATTCCTCCTCCACACCCTCCTCACTTGTAGCCACCATCATGTTATCCCTCTCACATCACTATCCCCCACTCACACACATTGCCACCATTCTCCGAATCTCCACCAATAGTTCCCTCCTCAATGCTGTCTGTGCAGGATATCCCTCTGACCCTTTCACCTCCTGCCTCCTCTGAAACCTTGCTAGTACACCATCCACAATCATACACCATGGCCTCCTCTACCTCAATGACCACCTTGTTATCCCTCATATCAGCACTCTCTGCCAAGACCTTTTTGCTCTTGCCCATGATACACTTGGGCATTTTGGTGTCAACAAGTCCTACACAGTCCTGTGGTCCAGTTATTATTGGCCCCACATGCATCATGAGTTGGAACACAGCTACATCCCTTCTTGCTCCACATGCCAATGTAACAAATCACTCACCTCCAAACCTGCAGGACCCTTACACCCTCTGCCTGTCCCAGACCACCATGGTGACAGTGTGGCTGTTGATTTCATTGGCCCCCTCCCTGAAGACTCTGGGTTCAACACTATTGTCACCCTGACCAACCACCATGGCTCTGATGTTCATATCCTTCACATGTGCACCAATATCACCACAGAGCAGTTTGCCCAGCTTTTCTTTGACCACTGGTTTTGCAAAAATGGCATGCCCCTCAAGAATGTCTCTGATCACAACAAGCTTTTCATCTCCCACTTTTGGTGTGCATGTGAGGTGCATGCTTAGACAGTGAGGTCACAAGTGTAGTAAGAGAGTTGAAGGCAAAGGGGTGAGACAATACTCCTATGATGAGTCATGCTAGTAGGTGGATATCTCAGATGTATAAAGCTAAAGAACTATCTACTACAAGAGACTCTTATATATACTACAGGGATTGGCACACAGACCATGTGCTGTCACTGTAGGGCAGGCATATGTAACTAAGATGCACAGCATCTGTGAGAAGTATCAGTAAGCAATGCACAGCATTGCACTGCATCAGTAAGTGTCTGTGAGAAACAGTCATATCTGTACAGTAAGCAGCCCAATGACTAAATAAGTATGAGTCATAGATAATCACAATAAGATCTACTGATGATATGATAAGATATCTCTTAGTAGATCTTGAGAGATAAGAGTAAAAGAAATTGCTAAATGAGAAGAAAAATAAGTATGTTCTGACAAATACCCCCCTTCTTAGGGTGAGACAACTCAATGAGCAGTAGATACTCCAGTAGAACCAAATCCTTTATCTCCACATAGTGTATCATTCAAAGAATTGACTTCCTTGACATCAGCAAGAGATATATGTTCCAGAATTGGTTGGGCAACTCGGTCTTTGATATTGACAACAAAGTCATTGTCACCAAGATTTACCAAAAGAATCTTTATGGGTCCATGATAGTTGGAATCAATAACTCCTGCTCCTGTATGAATGGAATTTTTGACAGCCAAACCACTGCAAGGAGCAATATGTCCATAGCAGTTGTCTGGTATAGCCAAGGAGATTTGAGTATTGACCAATTTTTGACCATGTGCAGGAATGACAATTTCTTCTGCACTATAAAGATCCAATCCTGTGGCATGCTCTGATCCTTGTGTGGGTAGAGTGGCTGAGTCTGAAAGTCATTTGATTGGGATAGTACAATGTTGAATAGATCAGATAGCAGTGGGATGTGTAATGTGGAATTCTTTTACCAGCTTGGGTATGTCTTTGAGCATAATGCATGCTGGTTCCCAGGAATTTTCATCATCTGGGTAATTTTTCACTTGATGAGATATTGGACATATCCACAATATTTCCTGATATCCAAAATCTTTTTGACTTCATATTGTTCAACATTGTCTTTGATGATTGGTGGAGGTGGAGGTGGAGGTTTGATAATTCATTCTGGAATATCATTTGGAGTGAATGGTAGTAATTTGACAACATGAAACACCAGATGTATTTTCATGGACTTGGGAAGTGCTAATTCATAGGTGTTGTTTGAGAGCACTTTGACAATTGAATATGGTCCAAGTCTTTTATGATCCAATTTCCAGGTGGGTCATCCAGTCTGTATGTTAGACACATCTAAACAAACTTTATCTCCAATTTGGTATTTGGGAGTATCTCCTTTGTGCACATTGTAGTACTTCTTCATATCATCAGCTGCTTTCCTTAGTGCTGATTCTGCATCTTCCCTTGTCCTCTTCAACCCTTCAACAAAAATTTCTACTGAATCAATAGTGGAGGTCTTGCCCAGTTCAAATCCCATATGCAGATTTTGTCCGGAGTTCAACATAAATGGAGAGTATTCGGTAGAGGTGTTAACTCTGTTATTGTAACAGAACTCTGCCATGGGTAACCAGTTCATCCAATCAGATTGATGATGGTCTACAAAAATGTGGAGATATTGTTCTATCTCTTGATTGATTCTTTCTGTTTGACCGTCTGTTTGTGGATGATAGGCTGTGGATAAGGCTTTTTTAATGCCTAATAACTGATTTAACTCCTTCATCATTTTGGAAGCAAATTGGGGACTGCAATCAGATAAAATCTTTTCAGGTAGTCCATGATGCTTTCAAATATTGTCTCTGAACAATCTCACCACTCCTTCTGCTGTTACATCAGATATCATTGCCATAGTGTGAATCATTTTTGAAAAACAATCAACAACCACTAAAATTGAATCCTATCCCTGGCTATATGGTAATTGTGTTATCAGATCTGTGGATATAATTTGTCAGGGATGGGATGGTATTTCATTTGGGGTCAATTCCCCTTGTGGTTTCTTTGTGATTGTCTTCATTCTTTGACATATATCACAACTTTTGATGTATTTCCCAATGTATGCAGCCATTCCCTTCCACCAAAATGTTCTCAACACTATCTCCAGTGTCCTCCATTGCCCTGGGTGTCCTGCAATTGGAGTATCATGACATTGCTTGATGACCTCTGCCCTACAACTGTCTGGGACAAGAATTTTGTATGTGAGTAATCCTTTTCTATTCTGTCCCCAGCCTGCTATAGTGGAATATTGTTAATACTGCTCATATATGATTTTGTTTGATGAAGAATTCTGGTTTGAGTAGTATCACATTCTCATTGTCATGTTCCACCCCCTCTTTATGATCTGCTCATCTTGAGAGGAGATCAGGTTTGGCTGAACTCTTTCCTGGTCTGTGGGAAAGGTGAAAGTTGAACCTAGAAAGAAACAGGGACCATCTGTTGGAAATATTCACGGTGTTTGTTCAGCTACACTATATTATTACTTACACGTCTTCTTTACGTCTTACTAACACATGTTCTACTTACCCACTTCCCACTACCACGTCCACTACGTCATAGACCGCTCTAGACCGCTCTAGACTTACTTACCCCACATTTATGCAGCACGTACTACACCCCCACATACAACCCCGCATTACAGCGCCGCCTAAACTCAGTGCAGCACGCACTATATCTACTATACCCCCACGTTCTGTTACTTTAGAGCATTACCCTACAATGTTCTACCACGTTTTACTCCTCTGCTGCGCCATTGTCTGCACCACCACCTACAACGTCCCTACAGCCTGTGCCGTCTCTGTCGTCCTCCTCTCAGCCTGCCCAACCCTGCGTTATCACCATCAGGCCTGGTGACAGTTTAATTTCTGGGCACTCATGAAGTACTCTAGGTTTTTGTGATCTGTGAGGATCTCAACTGGACTATCTATTCCTTCCAGATAGTGTCACCATTGCTCTAGTGCACATATAACAGCTAACATCTCTTTGTCATAGATGTCATAATTCCTCTCTGCAGGTGACAATCCTTTGCTGATATATGCCACTGGATGCCACTTTTCATCATCCTTCATCTGTGATAAAACTGCTCCTGTAGTGTAACCTGAACTGTCTGCTTCTACTCAATAGGGGTGATGAGGTTCAGGAAAGACTAAGACAGGTTTGGAACATAATGCTGTCTTTAGGTTCTCGAATGAGTCCTCTTGTTCCTGTTCCCAACACCATTTGCTATCTTTTTGTAGAAGAGCATTCAAGGGTTTTGCTAAGTTGGAGAATCCCCTAATGAAGTGATGGTAGAAATTGGTGAATCCCAAAAAGGAGTGAACTTCTGTAACAGAGGTTGGTGTGGGCCATTCTGCTATCCCTTGAACTTTGACTGGGTCCATCATGATTTTGTCAAAGGATATTTTGAGGCCAAGATAGTCTATCTCTGTTTTTTCAAAGTTGCATTTTTCTGGTTTTAAGTAGAGTTTGTTGTTGCATAGGATTTTGAGGACCTCATCAACTACAAGGTGATGTTCTTCCAATGTCACAGTGAAAATGAGGATATTGTGCATATAGACTACCACTTTGCCCCTAGTGATGAGTTCTCTAAAGAGATGATTCATCATGGTTTGGAATGTAGTGGGGCTATTGGTGAGTCCAAAGAACATAACAAGAGGTTCATATAGTCCTTTGTTTGTGATAAAGGCAGCCTTCCATTTGTTGCCTTCCTTGATTCAAACATTGTTGTATCCCCATCTGATATTGAGTTTGGTGAAATATTTGGTCCCTTTGAATTTATCTATCAATTCCAAGATAAGAGGTAGAGGGTAGGAATTTTTGATTGTAATCTCATTTAGGTGTCAATAATTTTGAATTGGATGTAATTCACCTGACTTCTTCTTCATAAAGAAAAATGGTGAGGCCATCAGTGATTTAGAAGTATGTATATGTCCAGATTTCAGATTCTCTTCAATAAATTTCTCCAACTCTTGTTGTTTGACAAAGGAAAGATTATACACCTTTCCCATATGCATCTTCACATTTGGTTTCAATTCGATGGTATGATCCCATAATCTTTTTGGTGGTGATCCATCAAAAGATTCTTTTGCAAATACTGATTTGAACCCATGGTATACTTTAGGGATGATGTCTTCAAAAGATTTCTTTATCTTTATCTTTTCTGCTTCTATCACCAGATCTTGGGATATATTTGAATTGCAGCATCCTTCTCATCATCTCCTATCATGATGCAGAGAATGCAGTCTCCTTTCTGTACTTTGTCATCATCATCATCATCATCATCATCATCATCATCATCCACTTCCACTATTTTTGGTATTTCCTTTTTCAATTTCTCTGCCTTCTTCTTCCATTCATGTCTCTCCTCAACCACTTGTAAATGGCATCTTTGTAGACATCTGGTAAATGAGATAACTCCTGTATTCCAGTCTATTTCTGGATTGTGAATTTTAAGCCACATTTCCCCTAGTATTAGGTTGACTTTTCCTAGTCCTGTAACACAAAATGTCATTCTTTCCATGTGATTCTGGACTTTGACTATTAAATCCACAGTTTCTTTGATAGATCCTCATTTGTTCTTTGATCCATCAACATTATAGACTGGTATAGCTATAGGGAGCCTTTTTGTGTTAAGACAATTCATTTTTACAAATTCTTCATCAATGTAACATGTAGTGGCTCCTGAATCCAAGAGTGCTTCAATTGTTACAACTTGTCCATTTTCTGGTACTTTGATCTTGACTTTGATCATGGGTAATTCTGTTCTAATTCCCATGACTACATGCTTTTCTTTTTCTTGAGAGGGCATACTCTCAGATATCTCTTTCTTCTCTGTCTTCTCTTCTGATGCAATATTGTTAAATACTATTTCATCAACAGGATTGCATACATTGGTGTGGTCAACAGTGCCATCATCAGGAGTAAGTACTGAGAACATATTCTTGGACAGTCCAGTGACATCTACTGGCTGTCCTTTGCAAAACCCTCCTTCTTCCTCCTTTCTCTTTCATTGAAGATCATCTTTTCAAAGTCCACCATGGACATTTGCCTAAATTCCTTGTGTATTTCTCTGATGTTTCTTCTTTGTGGACAGACATTTGCCCTATGCCCCTCTTTCCTGCAATTGAAACAAATAAGGGGTCTTCTCCTCTGCAGTATCAACATCCATTGGCACTGTCACATTGCTAGCCTTTTGTGTGTTAAATGGCTGTGAGGTGGCTGGTTGAGTATATCTAGGGGTCCACGGTGGTGTTCCCCTAGATTGCATTATCTGGTGGTATTCCTGCATGTGCCTATTGGTTGTTTGTGCCACTTGTTGCCATTCTAAGTATTTGATTGGGGGAGGGTTGATGTTGTATATGCAGCCCAAGAGATCACCATTGAGTCCTCTTTTATAGCAGTTCATGAGCGCATGCTCATCATAATGGGTTTTTGCTGCTAGTAGGAGGAAGTCTGTGGTGTATTCTTCAGTGGTTTTCCCCATCTGTTGAAGTTTGTGTAAGGCTTGCTGCTGCTAAGAGTGGCCTATTGGGCGGTCTTAGGGAAGATCTAAAATGTTACTCCTGGTAACTAGAGTTTGGATATTGGCTTGATGAACATAATAGAGGTTCTGGATGACGATGAAGAGTGGGATTAACGAGATGGTTATGAGGATAATTCCACCAATAATGATACGGGGATCCAGGTTGACTTAGCGTAAGAAGTCTTAGTGATTGTTTTAGAGTTCTTAGACTTAGTTCTTAGAGAAGAGTGAGGTTATAGCGAGCTTAGGTCAAGCGCAGTTTATAAGGAGAAATCCCTAGATTGCGAAGTTGACAAGACTGGGGTTTAAGACCGCCAGTTTGTCAACTATTTATACAAAACTAGCGATCTAACTATAGTACAGTTTGCGCAGTAAAGCGCAGTAAGTAAACGAAAATGCGCAGTAAAGTGCAGTAAGTACGCGTCCCTGTGATATAAGTGGCTCAGCCACAAGCACGAAATGAACTAGAGATAAACAGATGTAAATAAAGATGAGAAAAAGGAGTCCTTGCTAATTGTATAGTAATAGTCCTTAGCAAGTAAATGTTATAATAAATAAAGAAGAGATAAAAGAGAAAAGATAAGTCTAATATAGTACCTGGAGCTAAGCTCACACTTAAGTATGTAGATACTTAAGTACTATAAGAGAGGAAGAAAATGATAAGTCCTTACTAAGTAAAGTGGAGCTAAGCTCACACTTGTAGTAATAATACTACACTTTACTTGTAAGTAAGATAAAAGAAAAAAAGAAAAAGAGAAAAGAACCATGTTACGAGGTGCCAAAGCAAGTGCCTCGTAACAGCTGCATGGTGTGGGCTTCATCTGGATCACCAAATTGTTCCCTGAGTTTTGTATCAAATTCTACCTGGTTTTGGAAAGGCATGGGATATAATGGATTGAAGGGGTTAGCTTCATGTAGTCACTGTTTTGTGAGGCCAACACTATGTCCAAGCCAAACAGCTGAAGAAGAAGAAGAAGAAGCTATAAACAACAAGAAGGACAATCATGCTTAGACTAGTGGATATCCCAGATATATTAGTGTATAGTAAGTAAGGGGAAAGAAGAGTACTGTACCTAGTGGATATCCCAGATGATCAGAACTGGGGAATAAACTGCTAGGAGTTCTATGTATATATAGTACCCTAGAGTGTGCACAGATCATGCAGTACAGTATAGGGCCAGAGAATGAGAAAATGAAGTAATGACATCATATCTAATAATAGAGGGGATGCATCAGTGCTGACTGAGGCTCCGCAGCAACTGTGAGAGTGATTGGTGATACTCCACAGCAGGTGTGAGAAGGATTGGTGAGCATATGCAGTAAGTGTGAGAAAATGAAGTATAGCTAAAGATAGAATGGGCCGATCAAAGATCAGATGACATATGTGTCATCAGCCAATAAAGACGAAGAGAAAGAGTGCATGACCATGGGAATCGCTTTGATAAATCAAGAGTGATTGTAAGATCTATGACAATTGTTACGAGGCACTTGCTTTGGCACCTCGTAACGCGTTTCTTTTTCTCTTTTTTCTTTCTTACTTACTAGTAAAGTGTAGTATTATTACTACAAGTGTGAGCTTAGCTCCACTTTACTTAGTAAGGACTTATCATTTTCTTTTCTCTTTTATAGTACTTAAGTATTTACATACTTAAGTGTGAGCATAGCTCCAGGTACTATATTAGACTTATCTTTTCTCTTTTATCTTTCTTTTATTTATTATAACATTTACTTGCTAAGGACTATTACTATACAATTAGCAAGAACTCTCTTTTCTTGTCTTTATTTACATCTGTTTACCTCTAGTTCATTTCGCGCTTGTGGCTGAGCCACTTATATCACATGGACGCGTACTTACTGTGCATTACTGCGCACGATCATTTACTTACTGCGCAATACTGCGCAACTTTACTATAGTTAGATCTCCAGTTTTGTATAAATAGTTGACAGACTGGTGGTCTTAAACCCCAGTCTTGTCAACTTCGCAATCTAGGGAATCTTCCTTATACTGCGCTTGATTTAAGCTCGTTAATCACTCACTTCACTCTCTCAGAACTAAGTCTAAGAACACTAAAGTCACTAAAACGTCACTAAGACATCTTACACTCGTCAATCTGGATCTTCGTATCGTTATTGGTGGAATCATCCTCATAACCATATCATTAATCCCATTCTTTATCGTCATAAGGACCCTCTATTACGTTCATCAAGCCAATATCCAAACCTTGGTTACCAGGAGCAACATTCTAGATCTTCCCTAAGACCGTCCAATAGGCCACTCTTAGCATAGAGTGCATGGAATGGTGAAATTAAGATTTGTGTGAAGTGAAAACTTGCTATTCCTTTTTCAAAGGAATAGGCCTTTCAAACACAAAAATGGAAGGGAAGTAGTAGGTATGTGTAAGTACTAGTGCTACTAATACTATGAAAGAATTCTCTGTTATAGTAAAAAGTTATAGTACTCCTGGTCCAAATGGTTGTCAGGAGGGTTTGTGATGCCCCACTAAGTGGTAGACACCCTAGCACTGCTCACTGAGGCAATATAAGGCCTGGTGCTGCAGCTGAACTACAAAGAATTGGAGAACTATAACAATTACAATGCTCTCTTGAGCAAGGAGGGAGGGGAATGATGGTTTGGATTTGGAGGAGGGAGGTGTGTGTGAAGTCACTGAGGATGGAGCTTTATACAATTGTGAGGCACACACTTAGACAGCAAGGTCACAAGTGTAGTAAGAGAATTGAAGGCAAAGGGGTGAGACAATACTCCTAAGATGAGTCACACTGGTAGGTGGATATCTCAGATGTATAAAGCTAAAGAACTATCTACTACAAGAGACTCCTATATATACTACAGGGACCAGCACACAGACCATGTGCTGTCACTGTAGGGCAGGCATATGTAACTAAGATGCACAGCATCTGTGAGAAATGTAGTCATATCTGTACAGTAAGCAGCCCAATGACTAAATAAGTATGAGTCATAGATAATTGCGATAAGATCTACTGATGATCTGATAAGATGAGATAAGATATCTCTTAGTAGATCTTGAGTGATAAGAGTAAAAGAAATTGTAAAATGAGAAGAAAAATAAGTATGTTCTGACAGTGCACTCCATCTCCTCACTGGCATCAAATTGTATATGTCTTCCACCTTCCATCCACAAACTGACAGGGCTAGCAAATGCACTAATAGCACCATCATACAATGTCTCTGGTTCCACATTGACCACAACCAATCCAGTTGGGTTTGTGCCCTCCCACACATCCATTTCAACATCATGTCAACTGTCAATGCATCCACCAGTTTCACCCCTTTCCATCTCCATCTCAGACACAAACCTTGCCTCATTCCCCCTTTTGTGCCCACTCCTCCTGCAAACACCTCTGCACCAGCACATGCTTTCCTTACCACCCTCCTGGATGACCTTGCCACTGCCAAAGACAACCTTGCCACCAAGCTTCATCAATTGGAATTCACTGTGGTCCCAAACCTGCCTACCATGTTGGTGACTGCATCCTCCTTTCCACTCACAACTGCCACTGTGAATTTCAAGCACAAGACACCTCTCACATCACTAAGTTCATGCCACATTTCAATGGCCCTTGTACCAGCTGGGTTTCACACCCTGAGACAAGCTCTTACACCCTCAATATTCCTCCTCACACTAATATTTTCCCTACTTTCCATTCTAGTGCACTGTGGCCTTTCATCACTGCTACTGCTGACTCCAATGCTGCAAGCTCATTGCCTCATCCAGGCCCTGCTGCTAATGGCCAACATGAAATTGTTGTCATATAAGGTTCTTCACCAACTCTCATCTTATTTTCCTATCTCGAGATTTCCAGACTTTGTGTTACATTTACTTATATCTTTATTTGTGCTCATGCGTTTGACTTCGTACTTTACCCACACCTGTGGCATACTCTTATAGTTCATACTCCACAGTTATGCACAGTTTAAAGGAGTCCTCAGTGGCACAACTAGCTCTTTCTCTAGTTGCTCACTTTGGACTTCATTCCCCCACTTAGTGTGGTGTCTAGAGTAGCCTCTGTTGCAATCCACACAGTCCATTATTGTCCTTTAACAGAAATTGACACCATCATTGATGAATACAAATGTGGGTGCAGCCATCAATATCTCATCTGTCGGAAGGGTTGGGGTCTTGAAAATATTCACTGGCTTCCCATGCACAACCTCACAAACCATCCTGCTCTCATTTCCTGGTCCCTCTGCCCCCCTCCTTCTTAGCTCTGGCCTCCTCTTTTTTCTTTCTTTGTTTTCTTTTCACTGTCAATTTTTTTAAGCTCAGGAGGAGTGTAACCCCCTGGCTTACCACATCACATACACCTGACCAGACTATGTCATGTCCCATCATCATCACTGATGTCATACCCCTACATCCTCTTACTACATCAGATCACTGCCCCTGTCTGCACCATTATCATGTGCATTTCCACCCTCCATTATCACATGCCTTCATCCTTTATCATGCATTCCATCCTCATCCCATACCATATATAAGAACTCAACTATGGCCTCTATAGAGCAGGGCCTTTTTCTCTTCTGCTCCCATTCCTACCAGTCTCCTTCACTACCCCTGTACCATCATTAGTTGCCACTATACAGTCAACCATCCTGTTTCATTCTTGGTCCAACATCTTAGTGTTCCCACACCACATGTGGTGTTCCAATATGCTACTAAAATGCTGCCTGATACCATCAATTCAAATTCCTGTTGAGATCTCCATAAGAAATCAGAAAGTCACCACCTGAGCCTTAATCAACAGCAGAGCAACTGGAATCTTGATTCACCAAGATTTCATACAACAACATCAATGACCCACACAGAAACTTGAACAACAAATACCAGTAAAAATATTGATGGAACTAAGAACATCAGCAGAGATATCACACACACACATGTCATATCACCTTACAAATCAAGAAAACCCCAATAGAACAACATATAGAAATGAACAAATTCTATATAACCAACCTAGGAAAAGAAGACATCATCTTAGGAACTGATTGGTTATGACAACATAACCCAAAAATTGATTCAACCAATGACACTGTCTCCTTTTCATGATGCCCATCAGAATATAAAACCCCTGTAACAACCACCACCCCACCATTTACCAAAGAATATGATCACCCACTTCAAATAAAAGATCAATGGACATTAGATGGACTAAACCTATTTTGCACAACCCTATCCACCCAAATCACCATGAACAATCAACACAATGGAAAAGGAATGGATCTAGTCCCAATTCACTATCACAATCTAGGAAAAGTTTCTAACAAAGAAGCATCTACTCAATTACCAAAATGATGTTCATGGGATCATGCAATCAATCTGAAACCTGCAATGGAACTATATGCTGGAAAGGCATATCCCATAGACAACAAACAAAGAGAAGCACTTCACACATTCATATCAGAAAATAGCAAAAAGGGATACATTCAACCATCAAACTGTCCTTGGGCAGCCTCTTTTTTCATTGTTGGAAAAAAGGCTGGCAAATTACATCCCTATCAGGACCATCAGAGATTAAATGAAAGAACCATAGCCAACAAATATCCTCTACCCCTTGTCCCAGAACTTATGGACAAACTTAAGGGCACAACTATCTTCATCAAACTAGATCTCAGATGGGGATACAACAATGTATGCATCAAGGACAGAGATGAACATAAAGCCACTTTCATAGCCAATGGAAAATTATGGAAACTAACTGTAATGTTCTTTGGCCTTCAAAATTCTCCAGCAACATTCCAATCTATAATGAATGCCTTTTTTGATGATCTCATCACCACAGGACATGTTTTCATCTACATGGACAACATCCTCATCTTGAATGATCTCTCAGAACATTGAAAACTAGTTCATCAAGTATTACAATACCTTATCGACAAGGATCTATTCCTCAAACTAGAATGTTTCTTTGAGAAAGAATCCACTAAATATCTTGGCATGATCATTTCACATGATCACAACCACATGGATCCTGCTAAATTATCAGCAATCAGCAATTGGCCTATCCCAAAGAAGGTCAAAGATGTCCAATCATTTTTAGGTTTTGGAAACTTCTATCAATGCTTCATCAAAGATTTTGCTAAAATGACCAAATCCTTGATGGAATTAACATGTAAGGATCAACCCTGGGAATGGAACACTGCATGACAAACCACATTTGAACAATCAAAACATGTATTTATGACAACACCAGTTCTCTTAATACCCAACTTTGATGCTCCATTCAAACTTGAAACCAATGCATCAGATTTTGATTATGGTGCCATATTATCCCAACAAGGGCCAGATACCCACTGGCATCCCATTGCCTTCTTATCAAAACAAATGACACCCCCAGAACATTACTATGTCATTTATGATGAGGAACTCCTTGCAATCATCCATGCCTTTGAAACTTGGTGCCATTTGTTATGAGGCACTTGCTTTGGCACCTTGTAACAGCTTTTTCTTTCTTTCTCTGTCTTTTCTTACTTACTAGTAAAGTGTAGTATTATTACTACAAGTGTGAGCTCAGCTCCACTTTACTTAGTAAGGACTTATTTTCTCTTCTCTTTATAGTATTTAAGTATTTACATACTTAAGTGTGAGCTTAGCTCCAAATACTATAAAGACTTATCTTTTTCTCCTTTATCTTTATTTATTTATTTACATTTACTTGCTAAGGACTATCACTATACAATTAGCAAGGACTCCTCTTTCTCGCCTTTGTTTATCTTTGTTTATCTCTCATTCATTTCATACTTGTGGCTGAGCCACTTACTAAAATCATTGGACACATCTTAGGTCATGTGACTTTGTTGATTGCTGTGCAATCATCATTGGTCCTTGAACCCTATTCACTTGTACTATCTTTAGCACTCTGGATTTATATAAGTAGTTGAAAGACTGGTGGTCTTAAACCCCAGTCTTGTCAACTTTGCAATCTAGGGATTCTCCTTTACTGCACTTGATCTAAAGCTCACTACAATCTTGCTTTATTCTCTAAGAACTAAGTCTAAGATCTCTAAGTCACTCTAAGTGTCACTATGACATCCTAAACTCATTATCCTGGATCCTCAAATAGTCATGGGCAGTATTATCCTCATCACTATCTCATTGATCCCACTACTCATTGTCATCTGGAATGTTTACTATGCTTATCAAGCATGTACCAATTACCTTGTTACCAGGGGTATTGTTATATCAAACCTTCCCTAAGACCATCCAATAGGCCACTCTTAGCACCATTACCTTGAAGGCAGTCCACACCCTATTGAAATTTGGTCCAATCACAAGAACCTCAAATAATTTTCTATGGCCAAGCAACTTAACTGATGCCAAGCCAGATGGAGCCTCTTCCTATCTCACCTCAACTTTTCAATTTTACACTATCCAGGTACCTTCAATGAAGCTGATCATCTGACCAGGAGGCCAGACCATGAGGAGGGGGTAATTTCAGATAATTCCAACATTATGGTGTTAAATCTTGCATAAACACCACTGGAAGACACCTGACACCTACCAGATCAAAAACTATCAGACAACAAATCATTGAACAACTCAAATCAGATACACTTTCACAAGAAACATTCCAGAAAATCAAGAACCTTGGACCTTGGAAATTAACCCAAGGAATCCAGGAATGGAACTTTGAAGATGAACTACTTCTCTTCCATGGAAAAATCTACATCCCTGACAACAAATAACTTCAAAAGGAAGTAGTATGTATCCACTATGATTCAGCACCTGCTGGACATCTGGGAAGATGGAAGACAGACAAATTTATTCAATGAGACTATTGGTGGCCAAGGAATGTCCTTATTTGTCAAAGCATACATAGAAGGATGTGCAATGTGTCAGTCAACCAAGAAATAGAATGATACCTCTGATCCCTTGGAAATCACTCCCCAGCCAACTGGCTTGAATTGCTTCCATTCACAGAATATTCTCACAATAATCACATTCACTCCACCACACAAAAATCACTGTTTGAAATCCTTATGGGATACAAATCCTGATTTACAATCAAACCTATCACCACACATGCCCCAGAAGCAGAAAATTGACTCCAACATATCCAGAAAATACAAGAAGAAGTAGTGGCAAGTCAGAAACTCACTGATCACATAACTAAAGATTCTCATGATGAACCTGGAACTACATTTCATTTGTTACATACAAAGAAGGTGACCAGGTATGGTTAGATGGGAAGAATCTCATACTCCAATACCCAAAGATGAAACTAGCCTCAAAACAGTTTGGACCCTTCCCTATCAACAAAGTCCTCAGACCTGTCACCTATTGGCTCAAATTACCACTGGCATGGAAGATTCACCCTGTGTTTCATGTAACCCTTCTCACACCATTCAAGGAAACACCTGAACATGGCCCCAACTATACAAAACCCCCACCAGAAATAATCAAAGGTGAAATGGAGGTTGAAGTGGAAACAATCATTGGTTCAAAAGTACAGAACAATGGATGACTCTATTATCATGTCAAATGGAAAGGATACCCAGAATTGGACAACACATGGGAACCAACTGGACACTTGCAGTATGCACAGCAAGCAATAGATGACTTCCACAAGTGAAGGCCAAGTGCACCTTATTGAAGGAGGTTACTTGGAAAGAGCATGCTGACTGTAGAAAGAAGAGAATAATATTCTCAGTCTCTTCATAGAAGACTAACTGTAGCCATTATAGTACTGTACCTGTAGAAAGAAGAGAATAATATTCTACAGGGAGAAGTAGTGAGAAAACATAAAACATGAATGGCATGGAGAGTAGGTACTGACCTCAGTCTCTTCATAGAAGACTGAGGGAAAAGAAAAGATGTGAAGGAAATTTTCTGTAAGTAATGGGTCCATCCATATCATCCCTGAGTCCTGTGAGAGGTCCACATGGTGCAGCCACACAGTCACATGTTCACACATTCACAGTCATGTGTGTTCACTGTTGCACACATTCACTGTTGCATATCACTGTATACTCCAACATGCCCACTCAGCTAGTGTGCCAGTGGATGCCCATGCCAACCCCTTTGTCAGCACATCTGCAGCTTGCTCACCTGTCAGAATATACTCCAACTCCAGTTCCCCACCAGCATACTTCTTGCATAAGAAATGATACCACACATCAATGTGTTTGGTACACATGTGAAAGGCCAGATTCTTTGTGATAGTGATGGTGGACTGATTGTCAATTCGGAGAGTTGTAAGAGAGTTGCAGAGCTTGCCAAGCTCAGAAAGGAGGGTGTGAAACCAGACAGCTTCTTTTGTAGCATGCACACCTGTGATGTATTCAGCTTCTGTGCTAGAGAGTGCTGTTGAGGCTTGCTTTTTAGAGCTCCAGCTAATCATGCCACTGGAGAGAATGAAGACATATCCAGAGATGGATCACCTGTCATTGATGTTGGCTGCCCAATCAGTGTCAATGAATCCTATTAAATCACTAGGGGAGTTGCTGTTGAAGAGGAGCATATGATGTGCTGTGGTGCATAGATACTGGAAGGCACAATTTAAAGCATGAAAATGCACATTGCCTGATGTTGCAGTATGTTGGCTGAGTATGCCAATGGTGTATGCTAAGTCAGGTTGTGTCCCTAGCATCACATACATGAGTGTGCCCACTGCACTCTGGTACCCATGAACATCTGCTGTCACCTCTGGGGCATCAAGCTTCACAAGTTGCTCATTTTGGAGTGATGGGGTAACCATGGGGCATGCATCATGGTGACCATATCTGTGAATAACATTGTCAATGTATTTATCCTGGGAGAGGACAATGGTCTTGTGTTGGCAATCCTGTGTAACCTGCATGCCAGGAATCCAGCCAATTTCACTGAGGTCAGACATGTCAAAGGAATGTTTGAGTGCTGCCTTCATGTTTTCTATTTCATCAATACTGTGTGATGTGAGTACAATATTGTCAACATAAATTGCAACAATGCATATGAGCTTGCCAGATGCATCTCATTTTAGAAAGACAGAGTGGTTGGCATTGGAGTGTGTATAACCTAGCACTTTGAATTCCTTCTTGATGTGCTTGTACCAGACTCATCCACCTTGGCATGTGCCATAAATGGATTTTCCAAGATTCCAGACCTTACCTGCAGAGGGTTTGAATCTGGTGGGTGGCTTGAGATAGATTTCTTCATCAAACATGCCATTGAGGTAGGCTGCCTTTACATCCATTTGGTGAATTTCAAAGCCATGTTTAGCAGCAATGGCAAGGATTGTCTATAGTGATGAGAATTTCATGATGGGTGCAAATGTTTCATTGAAATCTATGCCTTTGATTTGGGTGAAGCCTTTTGTGACTAGGCACACTTTATACTTCTGGATTTTGCCTGTTGGCCCCCTTTTGATGCAAAATACCCACTGCCAACAGTTTTGCAATCACATAGTTGGTTGACTTCTGCATAGACTTCCATGCATTGGAAGGTCTGCAGTTCTTCTTTGCATGCTGTGAGCCATCCTGCTGCATCAGGGTGTGACATTGCTTCTTCGTAAGTGAGCAGGTCACTTTCAGATGCAATTGTTGTGGCTTGCACATGTTCACTGCTATTGAGTGGTGGTGCATCTTCTGCAGGTGGCTGTGTGTCAGTGGTTGCATTTGTGCCCTTTTGCTTTCAAGTGTACAATGAGACATTGTAGTATTTGTTGTTGTCATGAATAGGTGCACATTTGCTGTGTGAGGGTTGACTTGATGTCACAGGTGTAGGTGTAGGAGCCATGGGTGCCATAGGTTGCATGTTGTGTGTGGAAGTGGTTGCTGTTGTAGGGGTCACATTTGGGGAAGCATCAATGGGAGTAACTGGCAGGTCACTGGCATGAGTATCACACTCATTGGAGTTTGAGTCATCCATGTCAGGATCAAAGATGATCCACTCATAGCATTTTGCAGGGCCCCCTTCATCAAAGATCACATCACATGATTCAATGATGTGCCCACTTGGGTGGTGGACCAGGTGGTAGGCACAGCAATTGTGCACATAGCCAATGAAGGTGCAAAGCAGTGACTTCATGGCAATTTTGCATCAGTACTTGTCCAGAATGTGGACAAAGGCTTTGCAACCAAAGATGTGAATGAGGGCAATGTTGGGCTTGTTACTGCTCCAGGATTCCTCTGGTGTGAGATCATCTTCAAGCACATGTGTTGGCACTATGTTGTGCAAGTAAGTGGCATACTTGATAGTGTCATACCAGTAAGAATGTGGGAGATTGGCATTGGTGAGCAGTGTGCATGCAGTCTCCATGAGTGTGCAATTCATGCATTCAGCAACATTGTTATGTTGTGGCATGTCAGCAGTTGTCATTTTGTGTTTAATGCCATGTGCCCACAGGAACTTCTGCATGTGCTTGCCCATATATTCACCTCTGCCATCTGAACAGAGTGCCTTCAGTTTTGTGCTGGTCTCAACTTCAGCACATGTGATGAAGCCTGTGAGACATTCATGCAGATTGCTTTTGTGTTTGAGGCTGTGGACAAAGACATTGCATGACTTGTCATCAATAAACATTGTGAAGTGGTCATATCCTTTGCAGGAGTGTGTTTGCATGGGCCCACACAGATCTGGAAAGATGCAGCTGAGCATTGTGTCAGCATGTGTCTGTGTCAATTTCATGACATCATGTCATGTGTGCTTGCCCTTGATGCAAGGCTCACATATACCAAGAGCATCACAGGTCATGTCACTGGCAATGGCCATGCCCTTGACCATACCATTGTGGACCATGCACAGGACAGAGTCTATGCTGATGTGACCTAGGCAGCAATGCCAGGTCCATATGTCAGTGGTAGCCATTCTTGTGCATGCAATGAAGGTGGAGGGATTGTCAGAGATGTTGATACCTTCAGATGGGAATGATGCAACATGCATGATTCATGTAGTATTGGGAGTGTGCATGCACATATCAAGGATGTAGAGGTTATCCTCAAGGTGGCTGATGCATGTTAGTGCAATATCCTTGTTGAGGATCTCACATGTATCCCTGTTGAATTGGATGTGTGCACTGCATTTTGCAAGTGTGGAGACCAATAGGAGATTACTGTGGAGTTTGGGGACATAGAGTATGTCCTGCAGGATAGTCTGGTTCCATTTTTTGTTGGCATGCATCTTCATGTGGATGTTGCCAGCACCCTCAGCAAGAATGTAGCTGTTATCACCTAGCCAGACTTTGCATGGTGTAGTGAATGGGTGGTAGAGATAGAACCAGTTGTGGTTGGAGCTCATGTGGCAACTGGCACCTGAATTGATGAGCCAATGAGCTGTGAGGTTGTTGTGTTGTGCAAGTTTTTCAGCAACTTTGAAGAGATTGAATGATGCATTGTCATTATTGTCTTCATTGTGCATTTGAGTGCATAGTGCTGTGCTATTGGTGGCAATGTGTACTGTCATGGTGCCATTTTCAGCTTTGAGCTTGCAACAATCTTTGACTTTATGGCCATGGATTTTGCAGTGTGTACAAAACCCTTTTGCCTTGTGTTTTGCCTGTCACTCCTCATCTGACATTGTGGGTCCTTTGCCTTTGCTTTTGCTTTTGCCTTTGCCTTTGAAGTGAGCCATGAATGCACCTGTGGAATCTGTAGCATGAATTCAGCATTGCTCCTCAAGTGTGACCTGCAAGTGAACATTCTCAATGTTGAGATTGGTCACCTTCATGGCAGTGAGGATCATTTTGAGTGTGTCATAGGATGGAGGTAGCAAGATGATGATGGTGACAACAATGAGTTTTTCATCAAGTTACTGCCCAAGCAAGGAGAGAGTGTGCCGTGCACACCATCACATTTATTTGTGGTTCAAGGGGGGCATTGTCAGATAGAGTGCTGCAGAATAGCTCACTAATCAAGTAAGTGATCTTCTGCTCCCCTTTCCCTTCATATCATGTCATTAGCTTCTCCCAAGTGTCTTTTGATGTTGTTGCATATAGCATGGTGTTGAGAGGCTTGTTGCTGAGCATCAACATGATTTGCATGCATGTGTCATGGTTGCAATTGACCCAGTCATCATAGTTGGGCACTGTGTTGGCCAGAGCCTTATTGGAGCTGCTGACAATAGGCCAGAGTCTGCACACTTGGAGAACCATTTCAATGTGAAATTTCCAGAAGGTGAAATTTTCACTGTTTTCTGTGAGGAAAGGTACATTGTAAAGCTTGCTTGAGGCTTCTGCATTCGAGCTTGTCATGATGCCTGCCATTGTGGCAGCATGTCCAGTCACTGGTGTGGGAGTCTTGCTTGTCAAGGCTGCTGCTGACATGGTGTGTAAAGTGCAGAGGTGTGAGTTTGTCTCAAAGGTGGTACTTGCTCAGTTTCAATAGACCTCAGGTCTCATAATCTATTGAAGGAGGTTACTTGGAAAGAGCATGCCAACTGTAGAAAGAAGAGAATAATATTCTACAGGGAGAAATAGTGAGAAAACATAAAACACAAATGGCATGGAGAGTAGGTACTGACCTCAGTCTCTTTGTAGAAGACTGAGGGAAAAGAAAAGATGTGAAGGAAAATTTCTGTAAGTAATGGGTCCATCCATATTGTCCCTGAGTCCCACATGAGGTCCATGTGGCACAGCCATGCAGTCACACATTTGTGCATTCACAGTTGTGCACAGTTGCACACATTCACTGTCACATGTTGCTGTATACTCCAACACACCTAGTGTGAGGCTGACACTATGTCAAAGCCAAACAACTAAGGAAGAGCTAAAACAACAAAAAGGACAATTGTGCTTTGACTAGCAGATATCCCAGATATATATATTAGTATATAGCAAATAAGAGGAAAGAAGAGTACTGTACCTAGTGGATATCCCAGATGATCAGAACTGGGGAATAAACTGCTAGGAGTCCTATGTATATATAGTACCTTAAAGCGTGCACAGACCATGCAGTACAGTATAGGGCCAGAGAATGAGAAAGTAAAGTAATGATGTCATACTTAATAATAGAGGAGATGAGTAAGTGCTGACTGAGGCTCCACAGTAAGTGTGGGAGTGATTGGTGATACTCTGCAGCAGGTGTGAGAAGGATTGGTGAGCATGTGCAGTAAGTGTGAGAAAATGAAGTATAACTAAAGATAGAATGGGCTGATTGGAGATTGGATGACATATGCATCATTGACTGATAAAGATGAAGAAAAGGAATGCATGACCATGGGAACTGCTTCAATAGATCAGGAGTGATTGTAAGATCTATGATGATAAAGACATAAGAAAATAGAGGAAAATGAAGGGAAAAATAGGAAAATAATAGCGGCCTGACACCTAGACCACTGCACAGCCTGGGAATAGACCCATTCACATTCAGAAATCACCTGACTACACCCCTCATACTTAAGGAAATCATCTCACTTTCAATATTGGCATGAACTACTACCCCCCTCTCCTCACCCACTACCTTGACCTCCTTGTCCTATGCCCCATGACATCACTTCCCCCCTCATCAGCCTACTCCTCCCCTCTCTCTTCCTTCTCCCTCCTTTCCTCTCCCTGTTACAAGGCACTTGCTCTGGCACCTCATAACATGTTTCTTTTTTTCTTTTTCTTTATGGTACTACAGTATTTACATACTGTGCTGTGAGTTTTACTCCAAGTACTATACAGCTTTCTTATCCTTTTTTTATCTTCTTTTATTTATTATAACATTTACTTGCTAAGGACTATCACTATACAATTAGCAAGGACTTGTCTTATTTATTCCTTATTTGTCTTTGTTTATCTCTCATTCATTTTGTGCTTGTGGCTGAGCCACTTACATTATTTATGGATGTGTTTTAGGTTGTGTGACTTCATTGATTGCTATGCAATTTCATTGATCCATGAACCTTATTTACACTTACTATTCTTAGAACTCCTGTTTTGTATAAATAGTTGAAAGCCTGGTGGTCTTAAACCCCAGCCTTGTTAACTTCAAAATCTAGGGATTCTCCTATACTGTGCTTGACCTAAGCTCACTACAGTCTTGGCAAGCTTCACTCCCTAAGAACTAAGTCTAAGATCTCTAATTCACCTTAAGCATTGCTAAGATATCCTAAACTCATCATTCTGGATCCTTGTCTAGTCATCAGCAATATCATCCTCATCACTATCTCATTGATCCCACTCTTCATCATCATCAGTAATGTTTACTACACTTACCAAGTGCATACCAACTATCTTGTTACCAGGGGTACAGTTATTGCAAACTTTACCTAAGACTGTTCAATAGGCCACTCTTAGCAACATACCTCTGAAGAGGGACTGGGCACACTTGCAACTTAGATCAAACTAAGAAGAGAGGAAATCCAGCCATAACAAGCTGGGTCTATTTGCTATCTACAGCAGACCTATACACTATCTAGAGTGGCACACAGACTAGCACAGTAAGTATAGGGCAGGCTCAGTAAGTAGAGAGCATGGTAAGTAATGGAGTATGCCAAAGGGGCATGCTATGACCTCATGGTCTAGGCATAGCCAGAGTATCCTAGACCACATGGCAGTAAGTGAGATAAGATAAAATTAGATGTAACACAATGAAATATAAAGATCTAGTCTTATCAGATCAACAAAAGAAAACATAAAAGAAAAGTAAAAGAAATAAAGAGATATATGCTGCATAAATACAGCCTGACAGCATGCACATTTTGCAAAGTGGTGGGCCAGTACCTCTGCTCTGCACAAGTCCACTCACCTTCCCTTTCCCCATATTCCTGTTTGCTGACCTCTTTCCCCCTCCTTTACATGTGTGTTGGCAACACTGCACCAAGGCACCATGACTGCCATCCTCACCAACCCCATCTGGGTCATCAAAATGTGCATGCTCACATCCCACATGGATTCACCCACTGCATATCATGGCCTATGGGGTGCATCCTTTGTCCTTTCCTCCCTTTGAGTTGTCTGCTGCATCTGCATGTAGGGCATTGATGCTGTGTTTCTGTGCAGACAGGTTCTGCTTGATACACTGCATGGATTGTGTGTGGGGCTTCTGGCATGGCACAACAGTCATGGTGTTTTGTGTCACCAATGGTGCACTGCAGTTCATGGTGTAGGAGGATATGGAGCACTGGGGCTCCAAGCACCAGTAACACCAGTTCATGCAGGCTGTGTTACGAGGCACTTGCTTTGGCACCTCGTAACACGTTTCTTTTTCTCTTTTTTCTTTCTTACTTACTAGTAAAGTGTAGTATTATTACTACAAGTGTGAGCTTAGCTCCACTTTACTTAGTAAGGACTTATCATTCTTTCCTTCTCTCTTATAGTACTTAAGTATCTACATACTTAAGTGTGAGCTTAGCTCCAGGTACTATATTAGACTTATCTTTTCTCTTTTTTATCTTTTCTTTATTTATTATAACATTTACTTGCTAAGGACTATTACTATACAATTAGCAAGGACTCCTTTTTCTCATCTTTATTTACATCTGTTTATCTCCAGTTCATTTCGCGTTTGTGGCTGAACCACTTATATCATCTGGGACGCATACTTACTGCGCAATACTGCACATTATCATTTACTTACTGCGCAACGCTGCGCAACTGTACTATAGTTAGATCGCTAGTTTTGTATAAATAGTTGACAAACTGGCGGTCTTAAACCCCAGTCTTGTCAACTTCGCAATCTAGGGATTCTCCTTATACTGCACTTGAACTAAGCTCGCTACAATCTCGCTTCACTCTCTGAACAAAGTCTAAGAACTCTAAAGTTATTAAAACATCGCTAAAGACATCTTACACTCGTCATTTTGGATCCTCGTCTAGTTATTGGTGGAATCATCCTTATAACTATATCGTTAAATCCCGATCTCCATCATCATCAGGAACCTCTATTACGCTCATCAAATCCAGATCCAAAACTCAGGTTACCAGGAGTAGTATTACAGACCTTCCCTAAGACCATCCAATAGGCCGCTCTTAGCAGGCTGGGCACACATGGTTGTCCATTGATGACAAGCTGGTGTGTGTTTCCTCCCATCTCTTTCAGCTATGAGTCACAGGGCTGAGTGCATGCTGTCATGCCAGTTGAACACAGTGTACACCATCATGTCCAGAAACTCACTGGTGTGCACCCTCTGCCCTGCAGTTGATTGCCAGACATGCTGCATACTCATGTGATACCCCCACAGACTATGTGGCTCTGCAGCCACACCATGATGTGCTACTCATACAGCAGCAGGAGGATGTGTGTGCATATTGCCAGCTCTGACTTACCTCACATTGGCTGCCAATGCTCATCCACCTCCTCAGCTGGTGCCCCCAGCCTGACATCCCCCATACTCCCCACCAGCACCTATTCCCAGTTGAAGTCTAGGCTGCACAGGCAACAGCTGACCAATGTCATGCCTGGCAGCTCCAGCACCAATCAGGTGTTTACTCAGTAAAATGCTCAGTCAGGGTAGGGGCTGAGAACAATCAGTACATTCCCACATTTGTGCCTATGCACCTATTTCAACCTCAGTATGTCTTTTCTTTTGTATTTTACTCTATTTTATTCACTACATGTCTGCAGTGGGGTTGTGGGGACAGCAACAACTCAGATGGATCATGTGCAGGCTCACCAGTGTCAATCAGGTCATGTGTCATGCAATCTCCACATGCTACACATCTGTGGCAGGGTCACAGGACAGAAGTGGCTCAGATGAGACACACATAATTTGTACCTGTCTTCAGAACCCTATCTTTGATATTACCAGATTACCAGCACAGGTGGGCTCAAAGGCATTGACCAGTATATCACCACAGATGTTACAAGCTGGGCTGGTGGCCTTTCTGGCATATAGTACATGATTTTCCTTCATCCACATTGTGCATGCAGGCTGTGGTTCACAATGTACACAGCAGCAACATCCTGAAGCCATTTTGAGACTTGACACTGTTCATGTGGCAACTATCACACACACTTGGCATGCATGGTACTATGGCCCTGTTATGCCTGGAAAGCTGCACTGGCACAACCAGCAGATGTCCTGGAGAGCAGGCTGCATTACCTTTTGTGAGTTCTGTTCTTAATCTATACAACATATTCTTTAATAACATAACAAAATGGGTATTCATATTCCATTTTTTGTTTTAGTTTTCCTGACATGAGTGTGTGCCTGCCAGCTTCCCCATCATCTTCTCTGGCACAGGGAACCTCCTGCCCACAACACTGATCAACTATGTCATTTGCCAACACCACTTCAGATGGTGGTCTAAGTACAACTGTGCATCCCTCTCCATATTTCCTGCACTGCTGCATGACATGCAGACATGCTCTCTGTGGGCCTCAACCTGGGCTATGCAATCAGCACTATCATTGTCTTCTGGTGCATCCCCCCCTCCTGACCCATCCCACCCACTCACTGCAAAACCACACACTGCAGCCTGCAATACCCACAGAATGGAAACATTGGGCTCAACACAATCCAGGCTTGGTGCCATGTGTCTTTTTTCTTTTTGAGTGTGGGGACAGGGTTGCTGAATGCATGCAGGCAATGCAGGTGACACTGTGTATGCCATGATGGTCAATGCACTCAGCATGCCACTCAAGGTGCTGCCCCCAGGGAAGATGTTTCAGTGTATCCTTTTTTCTCACACTCCTTTCTACTTACTGACACCTGCATGCCCATGTTGCCACTTTGTCAACAGTGCATGGCCCCCTACCTGCCCCCTGCACCGCAACTGTACCAACAGTGGGTGGCCACCACCTGCTGACCCACACTGCTGTACCGGCACAGTGTGGCAGCTTGCTGGCTTGCTGCCCACATCCACTCAAGACAATGTGGGCAACTGGTATGTCCCTCCTCCTATTCCCACCTACATGGCCCCCTACCTGCTCATGCAGCCACTGTTTGAATAGCATGTGGCCACTACCACCCCACTCATGCTAAGAGTGGCTTATTGGATGGTCTTAGGGAAAGTTTGTGATAACTATACCCCTGGTAACAAGGTAGTTATTGTGCACTTGAATTGCATAGTAAACATTCCTAATGACAATGAAGAGAGGGATCAATGAGATAGCAATGGGGATGATACCACCAATGACTAAATGAGGATCCAATGTGATGAGTTTAGGATTTCTTAGCTTAGTGACTTTAGAGATCTTAGACTTAGTTCTTTAAGGGTTGAAGCAAGATGAATGCAAGCTTAGGTCAAGCACAGTATAGGAGAATCCCTAGATTGCAAAGTTGGCAAGACTGGGGTTTAAGACTGCCAGGCTTTCAACTACTTATACAAAACTGGAGTTCTAAACATAGTAACACATTTAAGGTTCCATGATCAATGATGATTGCACAGCAATCAATGAGACCATGTGACTGAAGATACATCCATAATAAGCTAAAGTGAAGTAGCCACAAGCATGAATAGAACAAGAGGTAAATAATAGTCAATAAAAGACAAGATGGGATGAGTCCTTGCTAATTGAATAATGATAGTCACAAGTAAATGTAAAATAAATAAAAACAGAAAGAAGAAATGATGGAGATGCTTTATGGTATGTGGAGCTAAGCTCACACTCCAGTATGTACATACTAATATACTATAAAGGATAAAAGATATAGTCCTTACTATAAGTTGGAGCTAAGCTCACAGTTGCAGTTAATACTACACTTATAGTAAGTAAGATGAGAAGAAAAGAAAAAGAAAAGAAAAAAGAAACTGTTATGAGGCACTTGCTTTGGCACCTCATAACAGTTTTTTCTTTTCTCTTTTTTTAAATCTTACTTACAATAAGCATAGTACTAACTACAGCTGTGAGCTTAGCTCCAACTTATAGTAAGGACTCTATCTCCTTCTCCTTTATAGTACTATAGTATTTACATACTAGGCTGTGAGTGTTACTCCAGGTACTATAAAGGACCTATCTCTTCCTTTTTATCTTTCTTTCTTTATTTACATTTACTTGCTAAGGACTATTACTATACAATTAGCAAGGACTCATCTTATCTCATCTTCATTTGTCTTTGTTTATCTCTTGTTCTTTTCATTCCTGTGGTTATATTTACTCTAGCTTACTATGGACATGTCTCAGGTTACATGACTCTGTTGATTGCTGTGCAATCATTGATCTGTGAACCTTATTTACAGTGACTATTCTTAGAACTCCAATTTTGTATATGTAGTTGAAAGACTGGCCATCTTAAACCCCAGTCTTGTCAACTTTGTTCAGCTCTCTGCTCACTATCACACACTGCTACCATAATCTCAGAGTGATGTCATTTTCCACCAGGATATCCTCATGATCAGTCATGTGACACCAGATTTGAGCACCAAATATTCCCCACCTGCACATAAGTGAAATCAGACAAGATATGGAACTGGAAATACACAAATGATACTATTGAAATTCATGTGTCTTTTGGACATCTCAGAGTAGTTTACTTAGCATGGTGGGAGGCTTGATTATGTAACCATGGCACATGCTAAGAGTGGCCTATTGGATGGTGTTATGGATTCAGTGATGGGGTACTCCTGGTAATGAGATAGTTGGCATGAATTCATCTAATGATGATGATGATGATGATGATGATGATGATGATGAGGAATCAACAAGATAATGACAAGAGTGATAACTCCAAAAATTATACAAGGATCCAGTGTGATGAGTGTAATGATGTCTTAGTGATGCTTAGTGACTTAGAGATCTTAGACTTAGTTCTTAGGGTGAGAGTGAGGTGATAGCCAAGCTTAGATCAAGCATAGAGTAGGAGAAATCCCTATATTGCAAAGTTGACAAGACTGGGGTTTAAGACCACCAAGCTTGTCACTGCTTATACTAAAGATGCATCTGAAGTATAGTACAAGTAGTTAAGGTTCATTGATCAATGATGATTGCACAACAATCAACAAGATCATGTGACTAGGTCATGTCTATACTAAACTACAAGTAGGTAGCCACAAGAGCAAGTGAAACAAGAGATAAACAAAAGTAAATAAAGATGAGATGGGGTGAGTCCTTGCTAATTGTATAATGATAGTCCTTTAGCAAGTAAATAAAGGAAGATAAAAGAAATAAGATGCCTTGTGTTGATGATTATACCTGACTAATCCACTCCTTCCCTTTTTGGCTTTCCTACTGTACACACACACATATGTCCACATACATGCATACACACTTTATCTGTTGATAGTTCAATGGTCTGTGCACCATCTTCACTTACTATGAGTAGGACATAGCACTACTGTATAATGAGAAGAACTGTTCAAGTTCCCTCTTTGCACATGACCTGTGTTCATCAGGTTATGGGCCTTGCCCAGGTCATATGCAAAACTCTTCTCTCTGTCATCTCACTCAGGGCTGCTGCTATCATGTCTTCCCCAACTCTTATGTTCATCCTGACCATCTCCCAACTCCTTCACCCATCACTCTCACTGGCACCAAAAACTATCACCAATGGGCAAATGTCATCACATCAGCCCTCATAATCATAGGCATATGGTACACCATATCTGTACCCTCTATTGTTGCCCTCACCAGCACTTGAGAATTTGAAGGAGGTCTCCCTGTCACTGTCACAACTAATGAGGAAGAAATACAGTTGTGGAGAGACAACGATGAGATTGCTAAAGCCATTATCTCTATGCATTGCAGCACTCAACCTTCAGACATGATCATGTCCAAGGCCATTCTAGCCCATCATGCATGGGAAATGTTGAAGAATACATATGGGAAGCAATCCACAATATCTGTGTTCATTGGGTCTCAGTCACCGTTCACTTGCAAATATGATCTTCACTCACCACTTACTCCCCAACTCAACACTTTGCTTGTTTCATGAGAATGCCTCACCACCTCTGGAGTCAAGATTACTGAACAACAAATGTGCTTCATTCTCTTACATGCTCTTCCACCATCCTGGAGCTCTTTCACCTCTGCCATCTTAGTCTCCTCTGATATTGCTGATCTCAGGCTTGCAATTTTCCACAGCTGTATCCTCAATGAAGAAGCAAAACCTCACTCCATGTTATCTGCCTTTCATGCAAACCCAAATCCTGGTCATTGCAATGCATCCTTTTGCACCCACTGTAAGTGAAAGAACCACACTGTCAAGACTTGCTGGACTCTACACAGAATGCCAGATGATGTGAAAGCATGGTTAGAGAAGAAAGGGAAATATAGGGATAAGGGACCTACCAGGGACACTGCTTCTAGTACCATGTTGAACCATTTATCATCTGTTTCCAACATTGATGGTTGCTACCATGATGGTTGCAACTGCTGGATGCTTGACTCCAGATGCACTGATCACATATCACCATACTGCACCAACTTCACATCCTATGAACCACTCACATTTCAAAATGTGATGGTTGGGAATGGCTCTACTATAGTGTGTGTTGGCACTGGATCTAGTTTGCAAGACCACAAGCTGCCTGGGGGTATGTGTTACTGTTGATTTTCCCCTTTTGGTTATCTACTGTGCACTCCTTTATGGCACACACCTTAGGGCTTATCTCTCCTGGTCTGTGCACCATGTACTTAGGTACTTAGAGTAAGGTCTGGGACATTATTCTACAGTCGATTTTCTACTCTTCTCCCTCACTAGCTAGCTACTGCACTCTCTTACTATATTTCAGCAATGCTAGTGTTGTATTCTCTTTCATCTAGGGCAGTTGCCTGCACTCTATCTACTGTCTCCTCTTAGACCTCCTTGAGTGAAGTGTCCTGGGCTTTGGGACCATCACATCACTCATTGCATGTTTCAACAGTTACAAGGCACTTGCTTTGGCACCTCATAACAGTTTTCTTTTCTCTTTTTCTTTTTTTCTTATCTTACTTACTAGTAAAGTGTAGTATTATTACTACAAGTCTGAGCTTAGCTCCACTTTACTTAGTAAGGACTCATTTTTCTTATCTCTTCATAGTACTTAAGTATTTACATACTTAAGTGTGAGCATAGCTCCAAGTACTATAAAGACTTATCTTTTTTCCCTTTTATCTTCTTTATTTATTATAACATTTACTTGCTAAGGACTATTACTATACAATTAGCAAGGACTCATATTTCTCATCTTTATATATCTTTGTTTACCTTAGGTTCATTTTGCACCTGTGGCTAAGTCACATTACTTATACAATGGATGCAACTTACTGTGCATTACTGCACATTTTTGTGCACTACTGCGCATTCATCATTGATCAATGAACTTACTATACTTAGGACTCTGGTTTTGTATAAGTAGTTGAAAGACTGGTGGTCTTAAACCCCAGTCTTGTCAACTTTGCAATCTAGGGATTCTCCTATACTGTGCTTGATCTAAGCTCACTTGCTTTACTCTAAGAACTAAGTCTAAGATCTCTAAAAGTCATTTAAACATCACTAAGACATCCTAAACTTGTCACTCTGGATCCTCATTTAGTCATTGGTGGTATCATCCTCATCACTATCTCATTGATCCCTCTCTTCATTGTCATCAGGGACAGTTACTATATTTATCAAGCACATATCAATTACCTTGTTACCAGAGGTATTATCATATCAGACCTTCCCTAAGACTGTCCAATAGGCCACTCTTAGCAGTATGTCTGTGTCTCTCCAACTCTCTGGAGTTCTCCATGTACCTGGAGCCCCTGGGCAGTTCCTGTCCATCAGCAAACTTGATCACACAGGGTTCTACATTGTCTATTAAGATGGCAAATGCACCATCTCTAAAGGGGGTTGTATGTTCAGTGTTAGATTCATGAAAGACAGGATGTACTGGCTCTCTTTGACTCAGACTCTGACACTTCAGACTCATATCTCCCCAACTCTTCATGTCTGGCATGAGCATCTTGGCCACTTATCCACCACTGTCATCTCACATATTCAGCCTTCACAACTCACCAGCTTCACACCCCCTCCTCCTGACACCTTGTCATCTCCTTGCACTGGATGTCTTGCTGGAAAATTTCCCCACTCCTTTCATCTTTCTCACTCACATGCCACTGAAGTGCTCAGCCTTGTTCACTCAGACTTGGTTGGGCCTGTTGGTGCTGTGGCTCTGGGGACCAGAGTTGTCTACTTCACCACTTTTCTCAATGACTTCTCTGGGTATGGGACAGTCTACTTCCTCTGGAGCAAAGACCAGTTCTCCAAAGTATTGGCCATGTACCTTGCCTGTGTCCACACTCTCTTTGGTCACTGGCCTGCATCTCTTTGTTCTGACCAAGGAGGTGAATACATTAACAAGGTGGTTGCAGACCTGCTACTCAGCTGGGGAATTGAACATCAGAGGACCATCCTTGATCATGCTCTTGCACTCCTCCACCATGCTAGTCTCACTTCCAGCTTCTGGAAGTTGGCCATGTGGACAGTGGTCCACACTTACAACCTTTCCCCCATGCATTGGTTACAGTGGTGCACTCCTACTGCCCTGTGGTCACCTGATGTTGCACCCCCAGATGTTTTGCACCTTCACATTTTTGGCTGCCATGCCTGGGTACAGGTCCCTGACCACATGTGGAGTAAGCTGGGCTCCAAGTCTCATCCACTTACCTTTGTGGGCTACAAGTCGGGGACTAAAGGATGGTTGTTCTGGGACAAACAGGCACATTGCACTGTCTCCAGCTGTGATGCTGTGTTCCAGGAAGACATGTTCCCTGCACTAGAAGTGGCAGCTGCACCTACCATGCTCAGCTTCTTTCCTCCCCCAGTGCTGCTGCCTCCTCCATCCACTGGCAGTGACAATGGCTCCTTGGACTCTGGCAATGATGATGGTCTGGACATTTGCAAACATGTTGGTGCACCTGACATGGCTGTGCCTGTACTGCCCTTGGTGGTCCCTGCTCCTCCTCTGATGGCAGGGCCTGACCCAGTTGCAGACATCCCCCCTGTGGCTGTTCTGCCTCCTCTCCCTGTTGAGGTGGTTCTGATAGTGCCTGCACCTGTCATGCCTCCTTGTGTGTTGGTGCCTGCTGACATTCCTCACATATGTGCATGACACACTACTCATGTCAACAGGGATGTTCCTCTGCCCACTTGGCACTAGGGTACTGTGGCATTGCCTGGGCATCAGCAGGCATGTGCTCATCTAGTGGCCAATGTTGTACCTGTTCCTCATCAGTCTCAGTGGCTCACCCACCATCCTGACTGTTTTTGTGACAGCACCTACAGGCCACATGAGTTTGTGGACATCCTTGGCAAGGGGGGTTGGATGATAGCAATGACAACAACAATGTGTTTGCAATGCCTCAAGCTGGGCCCTTGATCTCCACCATCCTTTCCCATGCCATCTCATGCAACCTGCTTACCTTGAGGCAAGCCCTCTCTGGCCTAGATAGTGACTCCTGGTGATCTGCCTGCAAGGAAGGACTCACTTCCCTACACAGCCTTCACACCTGGGACCTAGTCAACTTACCCCCAGGATGCAATTTTGTAGGCAACAAAGGTTTTTAAGCAGAGGGCAGATGGACAATACAAAGCACACCTCATTGCAAAATGATATACTTAGGTACAGGGGGTCAATTACAATGAAACCTTCTCTCCAGTTGCATACTTTGAATCCCTATGCACACTTCTAGCTATCACTGCCCTTGAATATTGGGAAGTACACACTCTATGGATGTCAAAACTGCATTCCTCAATGGTGACCTTGACAAAGAAATATATATGGACCAATTACATGGGTTCCTGGTTGCTGGAATAGAGGGGAAAGTTGCTGGTTTCTGCCTATTATACAACACTGGACACACTATGGATGCTTATCTCACTCTTAATCTTATCTTATCTTTTCTCTTTATGTTTTGGGCTCCTCCCTAAATTTATGTCACCCTTACTATAAAAAATCCTCTTTCTTGCCCACATACCTCAGCACTTTATACTCTTGCTGAGGTATGTAATTTACCATGCACTCTTTATTGCTGACACTCCCTGTTTTGGTGCAGTTGTTCTTTCTGTGTACACTCTTTCTGCATACACCTCTATCTACTCTCTCCTCAGATATGACTCTTCAGGCTCATTGCCCATTTATACTACATCATGGTGTTCTCTCCACTCTCAGTGTTGCCCTCCTTTCATCAAAAGTATGCTGACTCTCAAAAGCCATCTATGGGCTAAAACAAGCATCATGACAATGGCACCATAAGATGCATGGCTCTCTTCTCAACCTTTCCTTCACCTGCACACTCTCTGACTCCAGTATATATTTCTCCACTTCCTCTTCATCATTGTCCTTTATGTTGATGACATCACTATTCTGGGAGGATTGCTTGAAGAGGTTGAACAGTGCAAGGCAGTACTCAAATCCATCTTCAAGATGACTGACCTGGGAGAAATCAGATCATATCTAGGTCTGCACATCACATGTGATTGCCCTAACCACACATTGGATATAGAACAAGAGGCATACATTGGAGACCTCCTAGAGCACTTCCAAATGGAAGATTGCAACACTGTGACTACTCCTCTCCCTCCTGGTGTGATGCCAACAAAAGCTGATGGTGACTACTCTGCAGTTCCTTCACTCCCCAGTGACTACCAACAACTGATAGGGTCCCTGCCATATGCAGCAATCATCTCCAGGCATGACATCTCTTTTGCTGTCATGAAGCTGTCTCAGTTCCTCTCAAACCCTCTACCACTACACTTATCTCTGGCATGGCATGTCCTTCATCATCTCAGGGGTACCATTCATTTTTGCATATGACATGGCACTGAACAAGGAACCAGAGTTGTTGGGTACTCCAGCTCTGACTGGGAAGCAGACAGAGATGACAGGAAGTCCATAGACACATATGCATTCCTGTTGGGAGGAGGGGCTATCACATGGACATCACACAAACAATATATGGTCTCTCTCCCTTCAACAAAGGCAGAATACATGTCTATTTCCCAAGAAGCAGCCCAAGGAATGTGGTTGAGGTCATTATTTAAGGAAATAGGTTTCAGTTTCTCTTCTCCCCTCTTACTTTATGGTGATAACAAGGGCTTTATTGATATTGCCACTAACCCTGTTATTACTCATGGTACCAAGCACATCAAAATTCACCATCATTACATTCAAGATTGCATTTCTCCTTGTTCATGCAGGTTATGGCAGGCAAGATAGGTGGTGATCAACATAAGCAGCATTGCTGTATAGTCCCCACATGGGGAGAGACAGAGCAGCATGACCTGCAGCAGTAAGTAGGTGTGGGCATAGAGAGGCCACAACATAGTAGTAGAAGAGTCAGTGTGTGTAAGACAACAACTGAGGAGACATATTATAAGTGTGTCATCTTATATAGTGTGAGGAGAGTATAGTTGGGGTGGAGCATGTAATCTGTAGTACAAGGATGCCCATAAGTAAGTAGGACACATGTCATCTGGAGTATGTGTGGTGTGGGGAACCCTGTGGGGTTGTGGAAAAGTGAAGGTATCATGATGAAGTCATATGTATGTGTACAGTGGAGGAGAGGGAATGCCAAATGAAATATGGATAAGTGTATGAATATTTAACACTTCTAACACTGTTTCAGTTCATATTCCTTCCTCTCATATTACCATGGATGTGTTGACCAAGCCCCTTTCACTCCCCCTGTTTTTGTCTCATCATTCTGGCCTTGGTCTTGTTGAGTGTGTTCCCAGTATGGGGGGTGTTGATGATTATACCTGACTAATCCACTCCTTCCCTTTTTGGCTGTCCTACTGTACACACATGCATACATCCACATACATGCATACACACTTTATCTGTTGATAGTTCAATGGTCCATGCACCATCTTCACTTACTATAAGTAGGACATAGCACTACTGTATAATGAGAAGGACTATTCAAGTTCCCTCTTCACACATGACCTGTGTTCATCACCTTGCACTACTTGGAGTTAAACTCACAACTTAGTATGTAAATACTATAGTACTACAAGGAAATTTTGATAGAGTCCTTACTAAAATAGAGTGGAGCTAAGCTCACAGTTGTAGTAAAACTACACTCTAATAGTAAGTAAAAAGAAAGAAAAGTAAGATAAGTCTGTTATGAGGTGCCAAAGCAAGTGCCTTGTAACAGGGAGGTGGGTGAAATGTAAGATTACAACACTGAAAAAGCCATGATGGCATAAAGGAAAGAGAAGACTAAAGGCATTGGAAATTTGTCAGAACCTGTGGGCAGTGGCATGGTGGTGAAGGTGACAGAAGACCAGCTCATCTGAGAGTGCAGTCAGAGGGCATGGGAGTACAGAGAATGAGGAAGGCAACCATCCCAATGATTAGTGCAGGGTCAGTGCAGACAAAAACAAGGAGAGCGGTGTACATGATGTACAACCACAGAGAGACAAAAGAGGGTAAGGACTGGAAGAGGCAGGACATGATGGTGAAATAGGAGTAGATGTCCACTTGGATTGCAATACAATGCTAGAGTACTACTATATATATGAAGACCAAGCACACACAGAACATGATGACTAAGATAAGTATGGGAGGTGGGTGACAGACATCAAGAACAGCATGAGATAATCTAACAAAATATGTGTTGTCAGTTCCATTGCTGTATTCATGAGTCTTGATAGAAAGGGAGCTGACATTTCTCCATTCACCCAAGCTTGCTTACTTAGCCCTCACAAGAGCTCTATTTTACTATGCTCAACTTGAGCCCTTCTAGCACCATACTACCTTGTTGTGGCACTTCTCATTATGTGTCAACAATAACAGAAGGCTGAGTAAACAAATGGACTAGAAACACCATGGTGTTTCAATATGACATTGCTACCTATACTAAGGTCCTGTGTCTAAACTCTGAGTACCATCTAGAAGGTCATTGTATCACTGCCAGATTCTTGAAATAAATCCCAATTACACCAGCCTTCAACCTTGGGGTCCACTGTACTGGCAGTACAGTGGGCAGTACTCTCAACATGTTGTTCTATGTTCTACTATAGCATAGAGTGCTCAAGCTTATATACATCTTAAGGCAAGTGTATTGGAGATCAGGTGCAGTCCATGTGAGCTTATGTAATCTTACAGCATGGGTGTAATGTGGATGCAGGGTCTAGGTATATAAAAGTTAGATACTTTGTTTTGTACATCTTTGTACAATTTACCCCCCCTAGGACAAGCATGCCATTATTGTGAGTGTTCAACTGTTCATTTCAACAAAGTGTGCCTGTGTGTGCCTGCCTATGGGGGTCCACAAGACACAGTGTTGCACTACCCTCTCAAGTTCCCAGCACATGCCAGTGCTTATGGACACATATGCTTCTTCTGGTGTTAGAGGTGCAAGATGATAGTCCCTCTTGTCTTCTATCCAACTCAGATGCAGTGGTAGTTCAGCAATGAATGTGCAAACCAGATCTCTTCTGCAGGTCATGATGGGCTGATTGAACATAGTTGTATGACCCATCATGACATGCAGAAGAGCTCCAGTTTACACATTCCATAGCCAGTCCTTTAGGGGAAGGGGGGCAGAGAAAGGATCTGTGAGGTGGCAGTGTGAGAACTCATTTGGTAACCTTAGCAATGGCAAGCATACATTCAGGAAGGGGAAAGAGTATTTGAGGCATATACATAAGAGGAACATTGAGAATAAGATAGCCTACTATTAAGGACAACATGTGAGTCCAATAAATGGCAGGGGTCATGTGGTTTGTATGGGTTTTGAACCAGTGCCTGGCTGGTGGCAATGATGTTCATGCAGTGGATGGCAGCACAGATGACATTGCATGTGTGCACAAGTGGCTGTAATGAGTTGGAAGAGGATGTGACAGGTCCTAAATGTAGTGTTGAGGGCAAAATATGTCCAAGGTACATTTCACCAATTGCCAGGTGGGATGGTGGTGATGAATGTCGAACACCTGCTGCCTCAGTCTCAACATGTGCCACCTTATGTGTGCAGCAACATGAACAACTCAGACATGTCAAGCACCACCCAAACAACACATGCAACCACAACTCAATTATAACATGCATGTACATGGGTGAATCTTAGTATTAAATGCAAGTGCAAGTAGAAGAAATATTGAAACATGGGCAAAGTGGAAAACAGCAGATTGAACATCATTGGGTAGAGATAGGCTTGTGAGTCCAGGTGGAGATAAAAGAGCCAAGAGGACAATAGTCCAGAGGGCTAGAGAGACAGCTAGAGAGAGAGAGCTGTAAGATATGTACCAGATGGTAGAGGGCACACAGAAGAAAGAAAGAGCTGCATAGAGCAGGTATGTCAGAAGAGAGCTAAGAGAGTAGAAGAGATACTCATGCAGAAGTGCTGAGGTGAGACAAAGACAAGATAAAGAAGATATAGTAAGAGCAAGATAGAGTTTAAGAGGAGCTCAAACCATAAAGAGAAAAGAAATATCAATAAGTTGAGATAGAGATAAGTATACTTAATAAGTAAACAGTGTGATCAGCATCATAAGGTAATGAAAAAACCAACAAGAAAGACAAACAAAACCAGGAAAACTAGGTGAAACAATATATCTTAGGATACAATCCTGAAAAAGCCCATGACTTGTGGCTGTAGTATGGTTTTGCATGGGTACAAATTTTATGACCAGTACCTGTACCCAGCATAACTACATGAAAACCCATAAGTTTTGTTGTTGTACCTGTACTCTTGATTGATGATAGATGCAACTTGTGCCATCAAGTATCCACCCTAGTTGCTTTACTGAAAAATAGGACCCTGCATCTGGCATAATGGGGTGGGTAGTACTGGAGCAAGGTTTGTGGAAAACTGGGCAGGGCAGTGAAAGGCAAATAGATCATAGCATAAAATAGATATGCATTGCACATGAAGCAGGCAGTGTCAATGATGAGGGCTATGGCCCTGAAGAGCTGGAACAGAGGGCCTAGAAGTCACATCTGAGAGACAAGGGTGTACAGGATATAGAGATTACACAAAGAGTATAAAAGAGGGTGCTTAGCAAGAGGCAAGAGTGCTAAGAGAGAGGGACAGTACATGAGAGACAAGAGCCTACAAAATATAGAGAGTACACAAAGAGGGCACTATAAAGCAGATACTGTCAGAGGGAGAGAGAGAGATGTTGAATCTGCTGTGTGTCCTCTATACCTCCATTTGGCTCCTCTTTATCTTCCATAGCCTGCACATACAAGAGATGCACAACAGAGAACATACCTCAGCAAGAGGCAAGAGTGCTGAGGTATGTGGGCAAAAAAGAGAAAAAATTATAGTGTAACAATAATAAAGTTTGAGAGGAGCTACAATCATAAGAACAACAAGATATCCCAAATTGGAAGGGACAATATGTATGTCATAAATAAATAGAGGGTGTAATAGTATGGCCAGTGTCCCATAGTAGGCAGAAAAACTGACAAGGTTGCATTGTGTCAGCACCAACATCTGTTGTGATACTCACCTGGGACTTAACTGCTGAATGAACCAGACATATCTCTGACATCAACCATATCCATTTCTGAGACATGCATAGACCAGGAGTGTCCACTTGGAACATCTGTCCAGGCCACTCCCACCCAGGAACCTTGATATCCTCTGTGACTTGAGCACATGATGCTGCATGGGCAGTTTGTGCCAGTGCTCCATGCAAATTACCAAGACCAAGCACCCAAACTGTTGATGTTGTACATCTGTTGCAGTCAACTTGTAACTGTCTGTGCAGACAACACATGCCAGATATGTAGCACAGCTCCTTCTGTTGGTTGTATCTGTGTGCATCCCATATTTCTGTTTTCCCCATGCTCCAACCCTCCCACTGCAGGACATGCTTTGACTGTTCACCAGCTGTGGAGTAGAGATGTACTTTAAGGGCAGACATGGGGAGGTAGATCATAGCTTTGATTTTAATGTGTGGCCAGGCAGCTAGTAGTGAGATGCTGATTGAAGAGTTGATGCTCACACAGTGTGGAGGTGCACTCAATGCCTCTGGATCAGTTACAAGATCCACCCTGGTAAGGATAATCATGTAGACTTTTAGCACATCCATTACTTTGCTTTTCTATGGGCACTGTGGTGTCAGGTTGCAGATAATGAGGCTATTGCCATCCATGGGGTATACTGCCATAGCAATTATGGCCCACCCAGGAATGCAAATGGGGTAACATTGTTGCCAGTTCCATCAATAAATTGTGAGTTGTGTCATTCTCAGTAAATGTGTGCATTGCTCCATAATAAACCTTACCATTAGAAGTTAACCAGTCTTCCAGTTCCATATTTGCAGAATGGAAAATCAAACAGGATATCCCATGGTGTACTCATTGGAGAGCACCCTGACATAGTTGTCTAGCAGAAGGATCTCATTGCCAATTGCATGTTTGATGAAGTTGTGGACATGAATGTGTGGAAGCAGTGCCAGTTTGTGTGGGATACACTCAGGGTTTGAGTTGTTGAGAGAGAATAGCCACAAATAGCAATGGATGCCATTGAGGCCAGTAATGTGGGTGATGACAGCAAGTGAGTCTTGAGCAGGACTGATGTTGAAGGAGTGAATGGACAGGACTGACCATGTGGGTGGCTGGAATGCCCACATCTCTTCCCCAGCATGGATAGGTGACACAACGCAGATGAAATACAGAACATGAGGTGTTACATTGTGATCTGCATAAGATATCATGCCACCACAAAGCATGGTGGTGGTCAATTCTATGTCTGGGTTGATGGGAAACTCATGGGACTCTGTGTGCTCAAGACCCAACCAATTTTGGCACAGTGTCAGGATTTGGGTGAACATACTGGTACCCCTCTTTTTCGATCATGTTCTTTCATATTCCACTCCACTTGCATGCTGCAGTGGAGCTCTAAAGGGGCTGTAACCCCCCTTATTTGAATGATATACATGGATATAACAAAGAAATATAGTAGAAATATTGGGGAAAATAGAGTGTCCTGACACAGACCTCCAATAATGAATACATATATCCCCTTAAACACACAAAATGCACCTGAGCAAAGACAGTAAGCTTCTGAGCACACATTGAAGGATCATTGAAGAATGCACTATGATCCTTCAGTGAGTCCAGTCCATCCCCTCCTCCCAGCCCTTGTTCACATACAACAGTTCTGGTTTCCATCAGGTCTCACTTAGCACTTGTTTGTCTCCATGTGAAGAACCATGTGCATCCACTTGCATTATTGTGGAGATTTGAAGGAATTTCAAGCTTTTCCCAGTACCTGCTAAGAGTGGCCTATTGGACAGTCTTAGGGATTCAATGATTGAATACTCCTGGTAATGTGATAGTTGATGTAGGCACATCCAATGAAAATTAAGTGAGAAACTGACAAGATAATGAGGAGAGTAATAGCTCCAAGGATTATTCAAGGATCCAGTGTAACAAGGCAAAAGATAATAGTGTTGCTTAGAGACTTTGGAGATCTTAGACATTCTTAGAGTTGTTGAGATGAGGTTTAGATTACTTAGATCAAGCACAGTATAGGTTGAATCCCTAGATTGTGAAGTTGACAAGACTGGGGCTTAAGGCTGTTGGATTTCATCTATTTACTATGCCACTGAGCAGTTCTTTACTACCTACTACCTCTTCCTACTACATCCCCTTACTTTTCCACTTCATCTTATCTGTATCTCATTATCTTTATCCCATCTTATCTACCATCAATCTACATCTTCTATATCTTATCATCTATCTTCATCTGATCTCATATCTGGCTGTGCTCTTCCTCTCATCTTGCACCCTCATGTCTGGTGTGTGCATGAAGTCTCTGGGAAACAACAGCAGCAATGATATATCCAAGGGATAGCAAGTAGGAGGAGCCCAAAAGGACTAGTGAGAAGGGCAGGTGCATGCCTGCAGTGAGTGAGAGTTAAAGTGAGCACAGTAAGGTGACACAGTGTAATAGGAGTGCTGCAGGGAAGTGTGAGGGGAGAATAAGATGGGTAGAGATGAGTGCTCACTCAGACAAGGGTGTAAGACATCTGAGGAATTTGTATGGTAGTGGTCCATCTTATATAGTAGTTGTAGGTAAAGTTGAAGTGGAGTATAGGAAGGGTAAGTACAACAATGACCATATGTGGGGGGACATGCATTGTCCTGGAACAGTATGTGGAGTGTGAAGTGCTTGGACATGTAAGTAGTCTGAGGAGTTAGGGAAGAAGTACAGCATGTGTTGTAAGTCATAAGTGATATGTACATGTGCAAGAGGTAGGCTGAACAAATGACATAGTATGCACATATGGTGGATTCAACATGGTGTTACTCTTGTCTTGGCTGTACTCAGTCTCTGTACTCTCTCATATCTTCTGTCTTTAACCATAATGCATCTATCTCCTATTTCCCTTGTTGTTCTTATCACCTGCCCACTCCTGCACTATCAAAGGCTGCCAGTATTTATACTCAAGGGAGTGTCCTAAGTATAGTACAAGGCAATAAGGTTTGAAGATCAACAAAGATTGTGAAGCAATCAATGTGATCATGTGACTAATGACACATCCATAGTAAACTACTAGTGAAGTAGCCACAAGTGCAAAATGAACATGAGATAAATAAGAACAAATAGAGGCAGGAAAGAGGAGTCCTTGCTAATTGTATAATATTAGTCCCTAGCAAGTAAATGTAGATAAATAAAGGAAGGTGTGAAAAGCTTTATAGTACTTGGAGTTAACTCATAGCTCAGCATGTAATACTGTAGTACTATAAAGGATATAAGTAGGAGCTAAGCTCACTGCTATAGTAAATACTACACTTATAGTAAGCAAAATAAAGGAAAGAGAGAGAAAAGAAAAGGCGGATGTTATGAGGTGCCAAGGCAAGTGCCTCATAACAGCAGTATATAATTGAGCTTGGACTGAATGGATTGGAACATGGACCATCAGGTGGTCCAACCCTGCTCAATGACAGGATCAAAGCTTTGAAGGAGCTGTGTGTTAGGGTTTAGCATGTGCAAGCAGCCAAACACCTATCAATACAGGTTTTCCAGGACCTACAAGGTGAACACCAAGAAACAAGCTGCTATTGCAAAGTGACAAGTGACAAGATACAACAGAAGAGGTTGAGATGGGGAATATATCATATAGTAAGTGCATTCTTATAGTAAAACCCCTCTGCTGCAATACTGACTCCTGAGACACTAAGACATCAAATAAGGGGGGTTACAGCCCCTTAAGAGCTCCACTGCAGCATGCAAGTGGAGCAGAATATGAAAGAACATGATTGAAAAAAGAGGGGTACTGGTATGTTCACCCAAATCCTGACATTAGCCCTCCCCTACTCCCTTTTTGCCTCAAAAAGGGGAGCTGTTTCCTACTCATATGCATCAGCATCATTCCCTTCATATCCATCATCCCCATAACCCTCCTCTGCCAGGCTGATATGCCACTGCTCCTGCCCTCAAATACATGTGATTAGATGCTTGTCATTCTACTTATGACACTCCAGACAGCAAAGATACTTCTCATTCCACAGGTAAGATTGTGGCTGAGTAGATGTCAAAGCTTGGAGATGATGGGGTTCCAGGCAATTGACTTGTCAATGACCAACTTTATGGCAATTCCAACAAATGAGAGGACCTTTCTGCTAAGAGTGGCCTATTGGACGGTCTTAGGGAATATTGGTAATGTTACTCCTGGTAATAAGAGTTCTGATGTTAGCCTGATGGAGATGATAGAGGTTCCTGAGAGTGATGACAATTGGGATTAATGATATAGAGACAAGGATAGTTCCACCAATGATGATGCGAAGATCCAGGATAATGAGAGTTTGTTTGAGAGTTTATAAGTGACGTGTTAATAATGACTTAGGCAAGAGTAGGCCAAGTGCAGTGTAGGAGAATCCCTAGATTGCAAAGTTGACAAGACTGGGGTTTAAGACCGCCAGTCTGTCAACTACTTATACAAAACTGAGGATCTAAGTATAGTAAAGTTGCACAGTAATGCGCAGTAAGTCACATCCATGTGATGTAAGTGGCTCAGCCACAAGCATGAAATGAACTTGGTATAAACAAAGGTAAATAAAGGCAAAAAGTGGGAGAGTCCTTGCTAATTGTATAGTAATAGTCCTTAGCAAGTAAATGTTATAATAAATAAAGAAAGATAAAAGAAAAAGATAAGTCTAATATAGTACCTGGAGCTAAGCTCACACTTAAGTATGTAAATACTTAAGTACTATAAAAGAGAAAAAGGAATATAAGTCCTTACTAAGTAAAGTGGAGCTAAGCTCACACTTGTAGTAATAATACTACACTTTACTAGTAAGTAAGAATAAAGAAAAAGAAACAGAAAAAAAGAAAACATGTTATGAGGTGCCAAAGCAAGTGCCTCGTAACACTTTCTTCCTCTGCCATCACTGTTTCACAGCTCCTCAAAGTTGATTAGTGATCTCTCCTACAGGAGATAGGGGAGCAGGGATGGGTATGGGAGGAGGGTTGGGAAGGCATGCAATGTATCCATGTGCCATATGTGGGCAAAGCCTATCTTCTGCATCAGCATTGAGTAGCCAGTTAGAGATTTTGCCTAGTCCCCAACACCTTTGAGATAACAGGTGTGTGAGGTGGGTCTGGAATGCCTCTAAGGCTCCAATGCAGTGATACCAACCCTGGAAATGATTGATGTCTGCCATCACCCCAGCATTGTTAAGAAGCCAGGTTGCACAATCAAGATGGATATTAGCAGGGAAGGTTGTCATGATATGGGTGAACTCATCAGAGACATAGGCATGGCAGATGAGGTTTAAGTGGTTTGCCAGGGAAGGTTCAGCCATTGGATATTTGTATCTCCTAGTGAAGTGGATGGGATTTTCACCAAGATCAACATATTGGACTGGGATAGTGGGATCAGGGGAGGTGTGGAATAGAGTGAGGGTGTTGTAAAAGTAGTTGACCAGAAGGTCATGGAAAATATGTGTGGCAATTGGAGCAACAGGAATAGGTGGGGGAGAAGGACATCAATCAAAACACTCATCACAGAACCAGGGGGTCATGGGATGTCCCAATGCAAGATGGGTGGCAATAATCTGGATTGTATCAATGTCATATATGTTGAGCATGTTAATAGCATGGAATGTGGTGTGATATTGTTGAGTGAGGTTGGTGTTCTGATGGATATGATGGTCATGGGCAGGTAGAGCAGGAGGGGGAGTAATGACAAGAGGTGAGGGGAACATTTTGCTGTAATGTAATGAGTTGGGGGATGAGTGGTGGGAATGATGATGATGCAGTATAGGCAAATCCTGAGCTGATTCAGGGTAGATGGGGGATTGGTTATGAAACATTTGTACAGTATGTACTGGTAGATCAGTAAAAGGACCTGGAGTGGGGGAGTAATGAAATGGAGATGCAGGAATGACAGGGGAAGGGGAATGAGAAGGGATGTTTGTAAGGGGAGACAACATAATTTTAAAGATCAGCAACAGTTTGGACAAGATTAGAAATTTGTATAGTATACCAGGCAAAGAGGGAAGTGACAATGAGAATATAGAGAATGAGAGTGATATCAATCACAAAGGTCATGAGCAAGATGTTGATTTATGGTCTCCTCTCAAGGGGAACAAGAGAGGGTGGGAGTTTGATTGTGAAGGGACAGGATGATGTGAATGGAATGATGCTACAAGTTCTGAAGTGTGTTTCAGATCCTTGCATGTTAGCCATTTGTCTTCTGTAGAGGGATATCCCTTCCAATGCACAAGGTATTGGAGGTGTCCTTGGTGATACCACGATCAGAGGATATTTTCAACCTCTGTATGCTCCTCTCCTTCTACCAAATCAGGAGGGGGTGGCATATGATGCGGTCCATATGCCACTGTTTCAGTATAGGGGTGAAGGAGGGAGGTGTGAGACACAGGGTGTATCTTCCAATGAGTGGGCAAGGATAAATGATATGCCACTGGATTGATAATGGCAGTAATAGGAAAGGGGCCATATCATTTAGGCACAAGTTTCATGGAAGGGAAGGTAGAAGAGAGGTGGGTTGCATCTAACCAAACTTGGTCATGGAGCTGATACAAGGGGTAATCTTGAGTGTTCTTCCATGTTTGATGGGCAATATTTTGTGTCACTGTCAATTCCTTTCAGACTGCCTGTAAAAGGACTAGTCTTTCAGAAATTGAGGGAAGGGAAGACATAATCAAAATGGCAGGTTGGATAAGGGGATGATATCCCATAAGGAAGAATGGAGAATACTTTAGTGTTGAATGAATATGAGAATTGTGTGCAAATTCTGCCATTGTAAGAAGACTAGACCAGTCCAGTCATCTTGTCTTGCAGTGCAAAACATACATAAATACTGTTCTAGTTCTTGATTCATTTGTTCAGTTTGGCTGTTGGTCTGAGGGTGGTAAGTGGTAGACATAGCTTGAGTGATAGTCAGTTTTTTTCATAGTTCCCTGGTGAACTTAGCTGTAAACTGTGGTCTGCAATCTGAAATAATTCTATGAGGTAAACCAAACATTTTCCAAACATGGTCTTTGTAAAGGTCCACTGTTTGTGTAGCAGATATAGATGAATGGCATGGAACAATCACCATCATTTTGGTTCTGTCATGATCCATGAACACTGCTATGGCATCATAACCATGTGAAAGTGGGAGTTGGGTAATAAGGTCCATGGAGACTGTGGAAAAATGTTCTGCAGTTGGTACTGGTCTGATAGGAAAAAGGGGAATGGGAGTCTTGTTTGGTAAGTTTTTATACCCTTGACAAACAGGGCATCCATCAACAAAATCAAATATAAACTTCCTCATCTTTGGCCACCAAAAGGTGCATTGAACCAGATCAAGGGTTTTGAGTCATCCTGGATGTCCTGCTGTGGGGGTAACATGTAAACTTTGGATGATGTTTCATCTCAGTATGTCATCTTTTGGGACATACAGACATCCAGAATAGTAAATTACCCCCTGGTCAATCATCCAATGTTGCAAGGGTTGAGTTTTTGCAGGACTGGAAACATTAGCCTGAAGAATACATGTGATATCCAAAACCTTGTCATCCCAATCAGTACAGGCTTGGATGTGGGGGAAGAAGGTGTTGTCAATGATGTGAGCAGAAATAGGATGGACAAATAAAGAAGGATCTAAAATGATTTGATCTTCATTATCATGGCTTCCATCATCGTGATCTGGTCATCTTGACAGTGCATCCAGTCTACCTGCTTTTGAACCTGTGACATGTTTGATCTGAAAGTCAAAATGGGTTAAATATAGGGCCCATTGAGCTTGTCATCATGACAGCTTTTGGGCATCCCTAAAGACTTCTATAATAGTAATACAATGAGGAGCACCTTCAAGGTATTGTTGCCATTCTTCCAGTGATTTGATAATAGCAAGTGATTCCCTGTCATAAATGTCATAGTTACATTCATCTTCTGAAAAGTATTTTGACATAAACACCACAGGGTGCCATAAGCCATCATCACCTTTCTGGGATAGTGCTGCTCCACAAGCATGTTTTGATGCATCACATTCCAATTGGAATGGTTTCATTATGTCAGGGGAAATAAGAATAGGGGATGAGAGGAATTTAGCCTTTAAAAGGTCAAAGGCATCTTGCTGTGATTGATCCCAATGCCATGGGATGTCCTTTTTTGTTAGGTCATGCAGGGGTCATGTAAGGTGTGAGAAATTGTAAATGAAGCAATGATAGAACCCTGCAAACCCTAAAAAGGCTCATACTTCCTTCAGTTTTGTGGGAATTGGCCAAATTTGAATTCCCTGTAACTTGACTGGATCCATGGTGGTTTGTCCTACTGAAATAATCAATCCCAAATACTCCACTTGTTCCTTTTTGAACTTGCACTTCTCCAGTTTGAGATAGAGTGAATGATCAGCAAGCCTTTGTAATACAAGTTTGGTTAGTCAATGATGTTCCTCCATTGTTGCTGTAGCAATCAGAATGTCATCCATGTAAATGAAGACCTTTCCTGTGTCAAGACAATCACAGAAAATCAAATTCATCATTGTCTGAAAAGTCACTGGAGAGTTCATAAGTCCAAAAAACATAACTATGGGTTCAAACATTCCCCTATTGGTCTTGAAAGCTGCTTTCCATTTGTCTCCCTTTTTGACTTGGACATTGTTATACCCCCATCTGACATCAAATTTGGTAAAATATTTAGCATGCTTCAGCTTGTCAACAATGTCAGAAATCAATGGAAGGGGATACTGGTTTTTGACTGTATAGTTGTCAATAATCTTGTACTGGTCATAATTTTCCATCCTTTTTTTTGATAAAAAAGAAGGGAGATGCAAAAGGAGATTTTGATTCTCAAATATAGCCTCAGGCAGTCATGTCCTTGATGAATTCATCAAGCATGAGCTGTTCAGAAGGATTCAAAGGGTAGATTTTGCAGTTGTTTTCAGGGATTGTGTTGGGTTTGAGATCAATAGCATGATCCCAATCACATAAGGGAGGGAGAGAATGAGATGCTTCCTCCACAAACACTTTATGGAACTCTTTGTACTGTTATGGTATTTTGGCTGCTTTCAAGGGATTAGCAGCAGCTAATTCCATGGCTTGCATTGTTTGTCAACTCCATTCTTCATCTGGTATCCCCATGAATACTTCATCACCTTCCTCAAGTGGTAATCCTGCATTGAATTTGGCTCTTTTTATCAAGGAAGGTCATCTGGATCCAGTGTAATGAGAAGCAGGTCAACACCATGTGAATGATATTTGTGACATAACCCAATTGATGTTGGGATTATGGTTTTTAAGCCATGGATATCCTAGAATGATATTATCTGGTCCCAAATCTATGACAAAGAATTTTACTTCTTCTTCATGGTTTTGGACCTTCATTCTAAGAATGGCTTCATACATGGCTTGTCCAAGTTTGTTTTCAGTGTTGTCCACATTTCAGACTATGTGGGGACATGATAGGGGAAACATGGGAAGGTGAAGTTTGGTGATGAGTCAGTGATTGATGAAATTGCTGGTAGCTCCACTGTCAATTAGAGCCTTTTGTGATTCAAGTCTACAACTTCCTTGGTGATTGCTAAGTTGTACATTCATATAAAGTGCATTGGATGGTTGTACAGAGTGTAGCAATTCACCAGGATACAGCATATTGTTTTGAAGATGCGTAGAATTCTTTGAACCTCCTAAAAATCCTCCAACATCACCAACAAGGCCACCCTTCCCTCCATTGGTAGAGCACATATGGTTTCATAGACTCAACAGACTTCTTCATTGTAGGCTGGGGGTACAGGTTGTTCATCTCTTTCACTTTTGGCTTCAGAAACTCTGGCATGTGTGCAATTGACAACTTATGGTGGTGCATACAAGATATTTGAAACTAGTGGAGGGGGGGTGGAAGAAGACACCTCTTCTTCTACTATTTGAATGTGTGGGGTAGTTGTTTTGGTAGGACATTGATTTGCCATGTGACTGCTTTGTCAGCATGCAAAGCACTTGCCTTCCCTTCATAACTTTCCCCTTTCTCCTTCTGTCAGTTTCTGCAATCATGGTTGAGGAGTAAAAGTTTGTCATCATTGATCAACATCCATTGCATTTGGATCTTGATGGGGTGTAGGGGTGAAAAAGGTGTGAATGCAGGATATGGGAGACAAGCACAATGACATGGAATGTTAAGGCAAATATATATGATGTGGCCAATAGCCAGAGGGTTAGCAGCAGGTGCATCCTGCAGAGAAGTATGGTAGTTGCAAGCACAAGCAGTGTGATGCAACATGGTTTAGATGCACTGCAGGGTAGAGGTGAAATGGTGTAGTGGATAGGATGGGGAAGTACTCACTCAGACAATAGGGTAAGATGTCTGAGGAGTTTGTGATGTGAAGTATCCATCTTATATAGTAGAGGGTGGTAGAGTTGTAGTGGAGATTGTAAGTAAAGTATAACAACTACCATGGTGGGAGGGACATGTGTTGTCCCAGATGTGTGTGTGGAGTGGGAGGTTTTGATAGCATCATGTATGCAGTCCAAGGAGATAGAAGGGTATGTTACATGTATTGTGGGAGGGAAGCTGAATGAACAGTAGTGTAATGTACAGTATACTTTTCAACAGGCCCCCTCGTTCAGCATAGCGACACAAATGAGGCTGAGGGCCACACACTGTGCTGTGAAGGATGTGCAAGGAAGCTGTTTTGTGAGTGTATTGGCAATGATTGAAGCAGATGGTAGGCACTGCAGGGAGATCAGCCTGTCCTCCATGCACTCACGGATGTAGTGGTACTTGATGTTGAGGTGCTTCATCCCCTTCCTGATGACAGGGTTGACTGCCAAGTCAATTGATCCCTTGTTATTGCCATACAGGGTAAGTGGCAGGTCCAGTGGGAGGCATATTTCAGCTGTGAGTTTGTGGTACCAGGCTGCTTGGACTCCAGCCTGTGATAGTGCGATCAACTTGGCCACTGTTGATGACAGGGATACAATGTGCTGTTGGTGGGAGGCCCAGGAGACTGTGCCACCATGCAGCAGGAATGCAAAAGCACCAGTAGACTGCCAGTCATCCAGTGATGATCCCCAGTCAGAGTCTGAGTGGGCATACATAGGTCCAGGGATTGTCCCATTGTAGCAGATCGCTAGTGTGGTGGTCCCAGCCAAGTACCACAGTACGTGTTTGGCTGTGGCAAAGTGCTCAGGTGCAGGGTTAGTGGTGTAGTGCACAAGGGTGTTGACAGCAAAGATAATGTCTGGATGCATCACCACAGCAGTGTACATAGGACTACTGATTATCTGCTGGTAGATGCTTTGGGTCATGGAGCTTGCTGTGCCTGCAAACATGGTCAGGTGCAAGCCTTGGGTGAGGGGCATGGAGACTGTGTTGCAACCATCCATCCTGAACCACTGTATGATGGTGGCGATGTACTGCACTTGGCAGAGAGTGATGGTGTGTGCTGGGCGGTTGTGCTGCACCTTGAGGCCTAGGTATGAGGTGGTTTCACTGAGGTCAGTCATTTCGAATGCAGAGGTGAGGGCATGTTTGAGTTCAGATACTTCACCAAGGTCACTACCAAAGATGGTGATGTCGTCTACATACAGAACGAGTAGTAGGAAGGAGGCACTGTCATATTTGATGTATAGCCCAGTGTCGGAGTTGAGGCGGAACAGGTGGAGTCCACATAAGCACCCATCCATCTTGGTGTTCCACAAGCATGCTGCTTGCTTTAGGCCATAGATGGCTTTATGCAGTCAACACACCTTGTCTGCCAGCTCTGTGATTGTGTATCCATTGGGTTGTGCCATGTATAATTCCTCCTCCATGTTGCCATTGAGGAAGGTGCTCTTTATGTCCATGGAGTGGACATGTCAGTCGTGTGATGTGGCCAGTGTGAAGAGATACCACAAGGACTCAAACCACGTGACCAGGGAAAATATGTCATCATAGTTGATGCCATATTTTTGTTTGAAGCCTTTGGTGACAAGCCATGCATGATACTGGCTGTCATTCTTGATCTTAAACACCCATTTGTTGGGTATAGTGGTGCAGCCAGGGGGCAGGTCTATGAGGGACCATGTGCCCATACCTGTTAGTTGTGTGAGTTCATAGTGACATGTGGTGTCCCACTTGTCTGTGTCAGGTGATGCTCATGCCTCTTGCAGAGTGAGTGGATCAGTAGTTGATGCTGCAGCAGCAAGTAGTGCCAACAGTGAGTGTCTCCCACTGGGTGAGTCAGTATCTTCATCACTTGATGGGTCCTGCAGTATGTCAGTGTAGGCCCATGTGCCATATGCACTGTCCTGATAATGAACTGGACACTGTGTAGTGTGTCTGGAGTGGCATGGTGGCAGTGTTGGTGTGGTGGGGTCAGAGAGAGCAGGAGTAGTAGTGGGAGATGGAGGTGGTGCTGGAGTTTCTGGATTCAGCATTGTAAACATGGGTTCTTGCTCACCCAACAGCATTGCACACCATGTGCAACCTCATCCTGTTTCTGTATCGTATCCGATGCATGGGTTGACTACTCCTGGTGCATGGTTGGTGAAGCATGTTGCGCACATTGTTATGTGCTGTACTGGGCTGAAGGGGAAAAACAAACCACAACCACAGCAATTGCTGGAGGGTGTGAGCCATAAGGTTCTCTAGACACCAAAGTAGAGAGGATTAGTAGTTAAGCACAATAAGCGCAATAACACAACTCAACTAGAGCAACAAGGGGAACGTGACTTGGGTAACAAATCAGTGATATGACATGGTAAGGAGAACGTGATGTGATGTAAAAGAGAGCACAATAGAGAATCCAACATAATGGGAACAAAACACTATGCAGTAGAGAATGCAACACAGTGCAACACAGTAGAGAACACAACGCAATGGAGAATGCAACACAATGGAGAATGCAACACAATGATATATGCAACTTATGAGGAACATGCACTTTTCTTGGCAATAAGACACATGGAGGGAAGATCTAAATGCGCCTTTTTGATTATGGACTCAGACGGGAGGAGAAGTCAAATTGTGGGTGGGGAAAATCTGCTGTTTTTGGAGGGACAATCTGCTATCTAAATACAAGTCTAGCTCCAAGGCTGGAGCACAACAGAAAATTTACAGTGCAGGGTCAATCATAAAGTGAAGTGGAGTCTGGGCACTATACAGATGAGTGAAATAGGAAAGGTGTCGATCACACCAATTGCTGACTTCACAACTCGTGACTCCATGGACTGCATCTCAGCCTGTACAGCTCCTTGATCCTGTTCCTCATCGGCTGACCCCAGTCCTACAGTCCAATGCCTAACAAATGCACAATTGATGTGGCTACAGCTGATTGTCGCATGTGGCACATTTATATCACTGTGCTCACCTGGCTGATTGTTGTGTGCTGTGCATTTGTATTGCTGTGTTTGCCTGATGTTGCTGATGGTTGTTTTCCAGCTTTACATGTGTGATGCTCATCAATGTGCGAGTTGGTACTGGGGGTGCTACAGAAGGAGGTGTTACTGGCAGAGCTGGCCCATGTATATGTGGTGGTGATGCAGGTGTTGTTGGAGGCACTAGGGGCAGTGAACAAGTGGGTGCAGGAGTGGTGGATACTTGGGCAACTGGAGATTCTGTGGGTGGCATGTCTGAAGTCAAGGCTACTATGTCAGCATTGTTGGTGGGGTTATTGTTGTAGCCATCTTCCAAGTCTGAGCTAGATTCCATTGCACCAGTGGCCAGAGGATGTTGCACTAGTCTCAGCAGTGGTGGAGGAAGTCCTGTGGGTAGTGATGTGGAGGAGAATGGGAAGGCTGACTCATCAAAAATGGCATCTGAAGGTGCATAGATATGACACATCTGGGGCACAGCCAGAGTCCCAGAGTTGTTGGGGTGTTGTCCAGTCATGTCCATGCTGCAGAATCCTGTTATATGTGTGTATCACAGTTTGGAGTGTGAATTCCCAGAAGCCTGCAGATATGTGTGCACTGTGCAGTAACAATAGACTGCTGTCAATGATGGTCCAATTCCACCTTTCAGCATGGCCATTTTGTGCTGGAGAATATGGTGCCATGAGCTGGTGTGTTGTTCTGTTGTGTTCAAGCATCCATTGTATGGCAGAGTTTACATACTCACCACCATGGTCACTGCAGAGGACCTTTAGTTTGTGTTCCATGTGCGTCTGAGACCAGGTGATGAAAGATTCTAAAGTGTGTGTGAGTCCATCCTTTGATTTAAGAGGATACACAATGGCTGCTCCTGAGTAGTCATTGATGAACAAGGTGAAGTATGTAGAACCTTGAATTGATTTGGTGTTCATAGGACCAACGAGGTTGCTGTGGACAAGGTCTAGTAGGTGTGCAGCACACTTGGAGGAACAGTGGAAAGGCCAGCAAGCAAGTTTTCCAACTGTGCAACCCTCGCAGGGGTTGTGGGCTGGTGGACTTTCAGTATTGATGATGAATCCACAAACTGCTGTGGTGTCTCAGATCTTTGCTAAGGTGGTCTCTGAGGTGTGTCCAAGGCAATTGTGCCATACACTGTATGAGGGCTTGACGGTGGATAGAGAGGCAAGCCATGACAAAGAGGTGATGCTGAGGTCTAGCCAGTATGTGCTGTTTCATTGTGTGCTGGCCCCTAGGACTGTGTTGGCATGATTTGATATTGTACAGAGTGACCTGTTGTATGTGATCCATAGTTGTTTTTCCATAAGTTGTGGTATGGACAGGAATCATCCACTGGCATCTGGTGCATACAAGATGCACTGTAACATGATTTCCTGCAATCTGTTTTGTACTGTGGTTGTTCCTTCAATGATTCTGATTCCGAGGTATGGAATGGTTGTGTTATTTCCTAGTTGTATGTGTCCGTTAGCTGGCATGATGGAACCCAGTACAAAGTCTTGTGGGTGTGGGCTGATGTGATCTGTTGCACCGCTGTCAAGCATCCAGGAGTTTCATGTGTTGAAGTAGAACAAAGCACAGGATGAGTTTCCCATTGCATTCAACCCTGCAGGATTGTTGGGGGGCAGTACAGGAGGTACAGGTGTAGCAACAGTGGTAGTGACAATAGACTTAGCATTTGTCCCTTTCCTATCCCTTTTCTTCTCTGGGTGTAATATCCAACAGTATTTGTTGCTATGTCCTCTGGGGCCGCAATTGGTGCATGTATAGCAATTGAGCTTCGGTTTTCCTCAAGAGGTGAGGCTGGGAGTGCTGAGGGTGTGTGGGTTGGTGGCTGAAGAGGTTGAAGCTGATTGGGATGGGGTGTGCTGCACAATGGATAAGATGGAGTTTGAGGTGCCAGTGAGTCAGTTGGCTTTGTTGATGATGTGTGTGCATATGTCCTCTGGAGTGATTAAGTTGAGGTCTTCTTGGCTGGCAATGAAGGTGGAAACTGTCAGAACGTACTTATTTTTCTTTTCATTTTATGATTTCTTTCATCCTTATCACTCAAGATCTACATAAGATATCTTATCTCATCTTATCAGATCATTAGTAGATCTTATCGCGATTATTTATGACACATATCCATTTAGTCATCGGGCCACTTACTGTACAGTTATGACTACAATTCCCATGGACGCTTACTGATGCAGTGCAATGCTGTGCATTGCTTACTGATACTTCTCACAGATGCTGCGCATCTTACCTACATATGCCTGCCCTACAGTGACAGCACATGGTCTGTGTGCTGATCCCTGTAGTATATAAGAACTCTCATGTAGTATTTAATTCTTTAGCTTTATACATCTGAGATATCCACTATACGGCGTGATTCTTCTCTAAGGTGTATTGTCTCCTCCTTCGCCAATCCTCTTTCACTTCAGTTGTGACCTTGCTGTCTAGCGTGCGCCTCACAGAAACAGTGCTGGACCACGATTCTGGTAGAGCTGTGAGCATAATTATGGCAAAGTTGTTGTCACTCAGCATGTGGCTGCAGTCTGCTAGCTGTGCACATGCAAGTTTGAGTGCATTGATCTGTGCTATAAAGGAGGCATGCATGTTAAACTTGAACATCTGTATTTCACATAGTTTTATGAATGTTGCGATTGTGCCAGGTGTTCCAAATTCATTTTTGAGTATGGACCAGTTCTGTGATGCAGAGTTGGTGTCAGATAGGAGGTGCAAGTTGGTGGGTCCAACATACAGGCTGATGAAAGCTGTTGCTATGTTGTCATCATCTTCCCACTTTGCTCGCTCTTCCTTGTTGATTATTTCAGTTTTGTCAAGTCGCATTGTTGTTTTTACTTCCCCAGAGGACAGTGTTTTAGTTTCTGTAATCTTTGAGTATTGTGGAGTTGGTTTGTCTGTTGTTACCACCTTCCATATCCCTGTGATTAGAAGAGCATTTTTAACGAGTATGGACCATGTTTTGTAGTTAGAAGATCTGTCTAGTGGTGGTATGGTGGTCTTTGGCAGAGAGATGGCAGATATGGTGGGGATGAGTGTAAGTGTGAGTATGGTGAAGCTGATGTAAGCAATGGTGCATGTTGTGTTTGCTCCTGTGCACTGGGCAGGGCCCATAACCTGTGAATGCAGGATATGGGAGATAAGCACAATGACATGGAATGTTAAGGCAAATATATATGATGTGGCCAATAGCCAGAGGGTTAGCAGCAGGCACATCCTGCAGAGAAGTATGGTAGTTGCAAGCACAAGCAGTGTGATGCAACATGGTTTAGATGCACTGCAGGGTAGAGGTGAAATGGTGTAGTGGATAGGATGGGGAAGTATTCACTCAGACAATAGGGTAAGACGTCTGAGGAGTTTGTAACATGAAGTATCCATCTTATATAGTAGAGGGTGGTAGAGTTGTAGTGGAGATTGTAAGTAAAGTATAACAACTACCATGGTGGGAGGGACACACATCATCCTGGATGTGCATGTGGAGTGGGAGGTTTCGATAGCATCACATATGCAGTCCAAGGAGATAGAAGGGTATGTTACGTGTATTGTGGGAGGGAAGCCAAATGAACAGTAGTGTAACATACAGTATACTTTTCAACAAAAGGAAGATGAAGCTTCTTCTGTTCTTTGCACTCTCACCACTGCATACCCATCACCACTGCTCTCTCCATCCATCTGGCTAATGTTTTCAGGACTTCCAAGTTATAGATGCAATCAGCAAGACCTGAATTCAACCCTTGTTCATAGTAGTCTAATTTAGTACAGTCATCAGGGATGGCAGCTTTGTGGACTAGTGAAAGAAAGGTCAAGTTTTACTCTTCCACCATTTGCACTCCTTGTTTCAGTTGTTGAAGGGCTAAGTATGCCTGCTGTACTTTGTGTGGGTCTTCAAACTCATTCTTGAGTTCTTTGACAAATTCTGCATATGTAGGAAAGGTTGTGCCAGTGAGATGCACAAGAGTATATCTGTTGTTAAAAGCTTGGGCTGTTCCTTTGGTCATGAAAGATAAAACAAACAGGATTTTCTGTAGTTATGACAAATGTATTGTGTCATAGGCCAAGAGGTATTTTGTACACACAAGAAAAAAGGTTTGGAATCCTTCTTTGCTTCCATCAAATTCTGTTGGTTTATTGATTTTTAGGAACTGAGGTTTCAAGGTGATAGATGTCATTTCTATGTCATCTGACACTGGTTTGGGTTGTGGGAAGAGTTTGGGTGGGGCTGAGAATGGGATAGGAGTGATGGATACAGGGGCCATGCCAGGGGTAGTTGTAATACCTCCCAGTAGTGGGATATTGGTCTGTGTATGAGTCAAGGGGTCAAGAATATATGCTCTTATGCTTGCAATGGTGATGTCAGGGTCTTCTGATCCTGAACTATCCAAGTGGGTGTTGGTTCTGGTTATCCTCCATGTATGGAGACCTAGGTACTTGACAGGGTGTCCATCATAGACAACTTTGTTGTCTCTTTAAAGATGGAATCTAGGAGGCAAGGGGTTGGGAATGGGGGAGCCAGGATTGGTTTGAGTTGGAGTAGGGGATCTCAACCTAATGTTAGGGTTTAGTGTGCATGAGCAGCCAAACACCTATCAATACAGGTTTTCTGGGACCTCCAAGGCAAACACCAAGAAAAAGCTGCTATTGCAAAGTGACAAGTGACAAGATACAACAGAAAAGGTTGAGATGGGGAATATATCATATAGTAAGTGCATTCTTATAGTAAAACCCCTCTGCTGTGATGCTGACTCCTGAGATACTAAGACATCTATATCTCAGGATCTATTGATCCAATCATATCTCAGAAAGTGGTCCAATCCATTATATATATACAATTACTCATCAGCCCACTTACTACTTACTTATGACTCATTCTCTCACAGATGCTGCACATGGCTGACTGATCCTTATCTGAGGGACTACTGCTATTGGTGTACATGCAGGTTCAGGCAGGCAAGGACAATGTTGTTATAGAGCATAAGCAGCAAGTAGTTTAACCCAGTGGGGGATAGTAAGGCAGACATCATCTGCAGCAGGTGGTAAGAGGTTGCCAACACAGTAGGTGGGGCAATGTGGTTTAAGTACATCAGACTGAGGGTAAGATGTCTGAGGAGATTTGTGTGTAAAGTGTCCATCTTATGTAGTATTTGTTCTGTAATGTTGGGGTGGAGAATAAGTGGTAAAGTATAAGGACTGCCATATGTGGATGATGTGCATCATGTGGAGTATAGTGTGGAGTGGGCAGTCCACATAGGAGAAAGCAGTAGAGACATGAGGCATCATGTGTACATGATGTTATAAGTAAAGTGTATATGTATGGTGAGCAATAGAGAGCAGAGGGAAAGCTGAAATGGAAGTAGACATATGATTTGCCAATAAAACCTAACAATTGGTAGATAAGTTCTAGGACCTGTCATCAGTGGTACACCTGCCCTAAAGACCCAGTACTATATATACTGTACTCACTGTAGACTTGCTCTGTAACTTACTACATCTGGGATATCCACTAGTAGTGCATTAGTCCCCTTTGTATCTATCATCTCCTTTGCCATCAATCCATTACTTCCACTCTTGTACAACAACTGGGCTCATCAATTGCAACATGTCAAAATTTGCTGTCTGTGAATGCAGGAGTGGGCAGGTGATGGTGATGAAGGAGAAGGCAAGAAAGAGATCTATAAAAGAGGCCCACATGGTGGGCAGAGGGTAGGATGGAGAGGGTGAGAGCTGAGTGGATATGATGAAGGGGCAAAAGAAGATATAGTAGATTGTATATAAAGTTGTTGATGTGATTTGCTCTCTGCTCTAGATACCCATGCCCCAAGCTCACTTACATCAGTGTGGTCTGTGTGCTGGCCTCTATAGTATATAAGTACTGTAAAAAGGGACATAGATAGTCAGTCGGTTTCTTACCCCTCCAGTAGCATGGACCCACTCATCACTCTTTACTATACTTACTTTGGTCTAATGCTACTGCTTTTGCTTCTCCTTGGGCTCTTGCCCATGCTCTATCCACTGTCACCATTCCATCCTCCTTGATTGGAGTGACCCAGGCCTAGTTGACCACTGCACCACACACTGCCACATTAACAAAAGTTGTGGCAGAGTTGTAATTGTAAAGACAAAGATGTAGCTGAAAAGAAGTGTAGATGATGATAAGATTAGGATAAGATAAGATAAAGTGATAGATGAGATAACAAGATATAAGAAGAATATGCTCAGTGGCACAATATCAGATGTATTTCCAACACTGTCAGGATGCCTAAATGTCCCATAGAATGAGAATCTAGCATCAGGCAGGAACACAGATAACATAGCTGCAAGAGCCTGAACTTGAACACAAATTCTGCCTATGGTCCTAAAGTGAATCAGGCCATATTCCAGTGTCTCCAATACATAGTACATTTTACTAGGTCAGTGCCAGCCCATTGACATTTACTTTCATCAAATTGCTCCCTTTCCATTCTACCAGTGTACCTACCAGATTTGTCAGGCTTCATATTTTGGAGTGTTTAGCCTTTTATTTCTTTTCATTTCCTTTATTGTTTTTCTTGTTATCTGATTAGATAAGATCATCTCTCCTTTCAGTCTTTCTGATCTTATCTTATCATATCACACTTACTGCCGCACCAGTCTAGGATACTCTGGCTAAGCCTAGACCATGAGGTCATAGCATGCACCTTTGGCATGTTCCCATACTTACTGTGGTATTGTACCTAGTTGACCTGCCCTGTAGTACTGCGCCTGGTCCGTGTGTCTTTACTTAGAGTATATAGGTCTTCTTAGTATAGCTGAATATACCCCAGCTAGTTATGGCTGGATTTCCTCTTCTTTAGAGCAATCTTTAGTTGAGTGTGCCCAGTCTCCCGCTTTTAGGGATATATGCAGACTCCAGTCTCATAAGATTGGAGGAGCTTGCACAAGAATTAGAGGACAAAAACACTACACTGGACAACTATATCACACAATGTTCTTGTAGCATAGAGACCACTTTAACAGACTCAGCTGGCAGAGCTTGCTGAACAAGGCACTCAATGCCTTGTTCAGCAAGCTCTGCCAGCTGAGTAGGTACACTGATAGGTATGTCCATGATCTGGAATGGAGACTGCATCAACTACCTTGTTACCAGGAGTATCTAAGCTTCCAATCCCTAAGATCATCCAATAGGCCACTCTGAGCAGTCCTGGTTGGTGTGAGGCTGATGCCTGGGTGAAGCCAATGCAACAAGAACTGGGGGAAACAAAGGGGGATTCAGTCAGAGATGAGCAGCACAAATAAGGTCTCTGCCTAGGGATGCAGTACCTATATACTAGAGTAACTGGTGCACAGACCAAGGAATACAAGGGTAGGTTCCTGGGAAGTGACACACCTACTGGGTGGTTGAACATGTGTCTAATAGATACATCTGAGGCATGTCATAGATCATATCTAATCTACTAGTCCAACCTCATCTAATCTTATATTATCAAGAAGTCATATGTTCTGATTATGTAATAAGAATGTCTGTAGGTCACATGACCCATATTACACAAGTGGAAAGAAATTAAGTCCTGATGGTCAGCAGGGTGGAACCTGAACCAAGATATCTCATTGCAATCATCTGCTGCAAGCTTCTCATTGTGCACTAGTGGTCCTGCAATGGTGAGGAATTTGTGGTAATACTCACTGACATCTTGGGAGTCCTGCATGCAGTGTTGAAGTCAAGGTCAAATACCTGACCTGTCAGGCCACTTCTATTTTTCTCTTATTTTTCCTCATTTTTCCTATATTTCTTATGCCTCTATTGTCATAGATCTTATGATCACTCCTGATCTACCAAAGCAATTCTCATGGTCATGCATTCTGTTTGTTCATTTTTATTGGCTGATGGTGTGCCAGTTGTCTGATCTCCAATCAGCCTATTTACAAAGTAGTTATGACTCCTTTTCTCACTGCTACTGCACAATCTTACTTATTGTTCCCACACTGACTGTGGAGTGCTTACTTATTGTTCTCACTGTTACTGCACTTATTGTGCAGCACTGACATGTCACTTCTATTATTAGCTATGACCTCATCTCTTTTTTGTTCTCATATTCTGGCCCTATAGTGTATAGCATGGTCTGTGCACTGATTCCAGTACTATATATACAGTAGTCCACTTAGCATTTTATCCCCAGTTCTGATCATCTGGGATATCTGCTAGTCTAAGTGTGATTGTCCTTTTGTTTTAGCTTCTTCTTTGTTGTTCAGCTTCAACATAGCATTGGCCTCACAATTGATCAGAACTCCCCCTCCCACCACATTCATTGCTTCCCTCCACCTCCCTTCCCTGCAGACCAGTGCTTCCACCTGCACTTTGTCTGCCACCCCTTTTACACCATAGGCTTTGTACACAAACCCAAATGTGAACAAGTCCTCATCTATTGTGACCTTTTTCTTCCTTGCCCTCCTCTCCACTTCTGCCAACATTGTAACTGGCAAAAGAATGAGTGTGAGTGTACCTGTAGTTTGTGGATGAAAGTTTACATCCCTTGCTTGTTAAAGCAGCAGTGCACGGCACGTGGCGGTTGACTAAGCCCAGGTTACTCCGTTCAGAGAGGAGTGAAGGGAGACAGTGGGTATAGCGAGGGCAGAAGCCCGAGGAGAAGAAGTAGCACTAGCATTGCACAGGAGTAAGAATAGTAGAGAATGATAAGTGTGTCCATGCTAATGGAGAGGTTGAGAAACCAACTGATCACCAATGTCACTAGCTGATGCCTTAAGTACGTATGGATACTGTGCACAGACCGCACTTAGATAAGTAAGTGTGTGGGGCGCGGGTGCTGGGGCGAAGAGCAAAATCCCACATCAACATTGCTCACCCTCCTCTACCCTTCAACTCTTGGTTGGACACTACAGTGTTCAGCCCATCCACATCCACATTGTGCCCAGTGACATCCTCCACAGCACACATGTGGTGGACCCTAGGTGTCAGACTCCTATTGACTTTATCCTCTACCATTATTATTTCTTTCTTTTATTGTTTCTCTTTAGATCATCTGATTAGATAAGATCTTCATCTTATCTCTTTTATCTTATCCTGTCAGATATCTTACTTACTGTCATTACAGTCTTCTTGGGGATAGTTCCCACAGCTGCTGCACATCTGTAAGCTGTGTTCCCACACATGCTGTGCTTTAGTTACTGCTTGACCTGCCCTTCAGTACTGTGCCTGGTCTGTGCGCAATCCATAGTACTATAAGTAGTTAGGTAGCTAGATGAATAGACTCCAGCTTGTTACAGCTGGTTCATCCCCTTCTTCTATGACTGAGTCCTCTCATCCCTTGGCCTAGATCCAAGGCAGCTCCCAGTAAGCCTCTCCAAAGGAGAGCAGGGATATGTCGGGAGTTGGTGGTCTCATGCTATGGATGTCCACTGTAGACTTGACGATCCTGACACTAGGAGTGGACAGATTGATATGCAATCATGGACATTCTGGGAGGACCATTTTGGATGAGAGGATTCCTGGGAACAGTGTGGGTCTTCTGACAGCTCAGGGACTACCCACCTCTTCTACACACTGCCCTTGTCCCCCTCACACTTATTAACATGTGAGGATCAGCGCAACAGTCTCCTTAGGCTGGGGCACTCCATTCAAGGAGGCTAGAGGGAGTTGGTGCAAGCATGCAGGTACAGACTGGGCAGCAGCCCAAGCAGAAGCAAGAGAACCAGCATGGTTGCAAAGTAAGAGTAATAAAGAATGATAAGCGTGTCCATGACTGGGAGAGAGAAGGTACTCAACTGGACAATCAATGTCCCTACAGATGCCTTTAAGTACAGGCAGAGTGGTGCACAGACCAGGTTTATGTAAAGTAAGTGTGGGGCATGGGTGCTGGGGTGAAGAGCAAAAACCCCATGCTAACAACACTTGCTCTAAGACAGAGCAACTCTTAGATCAAGGTCTAAGCTTCCCTCGTCCCTCCTCCTGTACTACTTGAGTTAGCAGCTCATCCAGACCACACTTTTCATATCAATCCACACCACCACTTCATGTCTTATATTGCAGGGGGCCCAGAAATGTCTACATACTAGAGTAGACATATTGTTTTTCAAAGTCTTTGTGGTTTTCTTGTTTGTCTGTTTCATCATCTGCACATTTTATTGAAAATATAGTGCTTCTGTTTTATGAATGAGCATGCAATCAACTTGACATTGCTCAACTACAGAAGTACAGGAACCCTTATTGAAATCATCTGACAGATTATTGGACAATCTGTCACAAGACCAGTGGAGCAATTGGAGTCAGAGTCAGCAGTCCCCTCCACAACACAGAGAAGACAGTGAAGAACCAGAATCACACTTGAGGAATCAATTTGAGAGTTTAGCAGATCAAGAACCATTGACATCCCTCTACTTGGAATCAGACATAGAAGGTCTTGGTACAGCCTTAGCAGCAATTCTTCAACCTCCATCTGCAGTATCTGCTTGAATGGATCAAGAGCACAATCAACCAACTTTTGTGGAGATGATGAAGATGATAATGGATCAGCAGAGGTTGCTTCAGCAACAATAGGAGACAGTGGTGAATCTTCTGAGCTGCTTGGCAACAGCCAAAGGAGGATGTTCCTCTTCAGGGCAAGGAACAGGCCTCCCACCCTGGGTCCACCTCCCCAAGGTTCATGTTGCCAAACCAACTCCTTTTGATGGAGACAAAAAGAAATCCCAGTCATACCTGGATCAAATTTATCTTGTTTTACATGCACATCCAGAATACAGTGATAACAACAAAGCCACTGTTATTTTGTCTTACATCAAAGGAGGTTATGCCAAAGAATGGAAGAAAGGAATCCTGCAACAAATTGAAGCCCACCAAGCAGAACCAATGTGCCATGATGAACCATTTAAAGACTTTGATGATCTCTTAACAATGATGAAGATTACCTTTGGAGATCATAATGAAGAATAAATGGCTCAACAGAAATTAATGACCATTTCACAGGGAAGCAGACATATAGAGGAATATTGTTATGAGGCACTTGCTTTGGCACCTTGTAACAGTTTTCTTTTTCTTTTTCTTTATTTTATTTTATCTTACTTACTAGTAAAGTGTGGTATTATTACTACAAGTGTGAGCTTAGCTCCACTTTACTTAGTAAGGACTCATCTTTTCTTTCTCTTTTATAGTACTTAAGTGTGAGCCTAGCTCCAGGTACTATATTAGACTTATCTTTTTTCTTTATCTTTCTTTCTTTATTATAACATTTACTTGCTAAGGACTATCATTATACAATTAGCAAGGACTCCCTTTTTTTGCCTTTGTTTATCTTTGTTTACTCTTAGTTCATTTTGCATTTGTGGCTAAGTCACATTACTTACACAATGGATGTGACTTACTGTGCATTACTGTGCATTACTGTGTATTGCTGCACAATACTGTGCCTTACTGCACAACCCTACTATACTTAGTACTCTGGATTCATATAAGTAGTTGAACTACTGGCAATCTTAAACCCCAGTCTTGTCAACTTCACAATCTAGGGATTCTCCTATACTGCACTTGATCCAAAGCTCACTACACCCTTGCCTCACTCTAAGGACTAAGTCTAAGATCTCTAAAGTCACACTAAGTGTCACTAAGACATCCTAAACTTGTCATCCTGGATCCTCATTTAATCATTGGTGGTATCATCCTCATTATTATCTCATTGATCCCTCTCTTCATCATCATCAGGAATGTTTACTACATCTATCAAGCCCATATCAATTACCTTGTTACCAGGGGTATTATTATATCAGACCTTCCCTAAGACCATCCAATAGGCCACTCTTAGCAAATATATCACACAATTCCTCCTCTACAAAACAGCATCTGGATATAATGATGGTGCATTATGCACATTGTTCAAAGAGGGGATGAATCATCCCCTTCTCCAGTCTTGTTATGTGGAAACACTGCTTCCCAATGATTTGGATGGTTGGATTAGAAGAGCAAGAGTCAGGGCATATGTCTGGCAGGACATGCAAAACTTTGAGTCAATGTGGAGATGAAGACAGACACAGGGGCAACACCAACAATATGGACAATCTCAAGGACAGCAGCAGAACTTTACTCCTCATTGAGGATTTACTCCCACCACAGCTCCTGCTGGGGAACCCATGGATGTTGATAGGGCTAGAGGACCATGCCCTCAACTTTGTTTCAACTGTGGAAGAGAAGGACATTTTGCACAAGAATGTCCAGAACCAAGACATTCTCAAGGATAACAATGAAGGGGGAATGTGAGGACCCTTCAAGAGATGTGTGCACTGAACAAGACAGACTTCTTGGCTGAGATGCAGAAGGAGTTTCAGGCACATGGTCTTAGACTAAATGATCTGAATAGCTCAATCAGTGGAGCACAACAGCCAGGTTTTGGATTGGATGGGAATTGAGCACAAGTTTGCCATCCTACAATAGGTTCTCTATGCTTCAGACTGATGATACAGACATTGATCATCTCAATGCTTGTACACAAATCTATTTAATGTGCATTGTTCTGTCTTGCTCTCAGTCTGAAGTGAAGCCTTGAGTGCAACTGGTTACCCCTCTGGTCAAGAAAAAGGAATACGTTCAGACAATGTTTGACATTACAAGTTTCCCTGAAATGAAACTTAAAATCAAAACAGTGGATACTGGAGCCATCCTAGAAGTGGATGCTCTACTAGATTCAGGGGCTACTGGGTTATATGTCAACAAAGAATTTGTCAAGAAAAACAATTTAAACACATAAAAACTCACAAAACCTATACCAGTCTACAATGTCAATGGGTCACTCAACCAAGGAGGATCTATTAAAGAAATGATTGACTTCATTATGACTATTGATGGCCATACTGAATGCACCACTTTCACAGTTTGCAATTTGGGCAAAAAGAATGTGCTCATTGGTGAATAATGGTTGAAAATCCATAACCCTGAAATCAATTGGTTACAGGGAAAAATACATTTCACCAGATGTCCTCACAGATGTGAAATACATCTCAAGGCTGATAGACAAGCATGGAAGTCAGACAAGAAGTTGATGAAGCAGAAAAATTAGGCCATACACCAAGAAGCTGAAGAACTATGAGACCAGAGTCTGCATATATCCCTAAAGGGAGACCAGGCACACTCTCTTAAGGTTCACACCAAAAGAAAGGATATTCCAGCCATATCAAGCTGGGTATATTCAGCTATACTACTGAACTACTTATACTAAAGGAAACCATGCACAGACCATAGTGCAGTACTCTAGGGCAGGACAGTAAGTGTAAGATGGATGTCCCACATATCCCATAAGGGAGACTGGCACACACTAGACTAAGGATCACTCCAAAGAATAGGATTTGCCAGCCATAACAAGCTGGAGTATATTCAGCTATCTACCAAAGACTATATACTACAGCTATAAGTGCATGGACCAGCACAGTAACTATAGGGCAGGTCTATGAAGACAATACCCACAGTACACTATGACATCATGCACAGCATGGGCGCACCTAGAGTCAGAAGCATGAAGCAACAGTAAGTAGACTAAGATAAGATCAGATCAGATAGACTGAAAGGAAAGATGATCTAATCTTATCTAATCAAAGGGAAACTAAAAGAAAAGTAAAAGAAAATAAAAGACTAAATGCTCCAACAAATTGAAGCCTGACAGTAAGTACAATACCACAGCATCCATGAGACTAGGCTCAGCCAGAAGAGCCTGGGCACAAAGCAACAGTAAGTAATCTAAGATAAGATAAGATGATGACAAAGAAAGATAAGATTATCTTATCTTATCAGATCAAGGGAAACATAAAAGAAATGAAAAGTAAAAGGGATAAAGAAATGAGAGGGCACAAACATGTCCTGACAAGAACAGATTATAGCTGAAGAAGAAGATCAGATATTGATAGTTATGGTCAATCAAGAAGGAATGGAGGCATCCATTCAAAATATTAGCCAAGACCTCACCATTGAAGCAGAAGGAAAGAAGCTGAAGAAGAATTTTGAAGATATAGTACCTAAAGCATATCATCACTTCAAACAGGTATTTGACAAAGAAGCCTTTGATTCTCTTCCACCAAGATGCCCTTGGGATCATGCAATTGAACTCAAACCAGGCACAAAACCATCTGCTGGTAAAGTTTACAATCTTTCTTTGGATGAACAGAAGCAATTGGAGCTGTTCATTGAAGAAAATCTGAAAAGTGGTCATATTCATCCTTTGAAATCTCCCATGGTATCACCTTTCTTCTTTATCAAAAAGAAATCTGGAGATTTAAGACCTGTTCAAGATTATTGCAAGCTCAATGATATGATGATCAAGAACAGTTATCCACTTCCTCTCATTTCCAAATTGATTGATTGTCTTTGTGGAACACAGTATTTTACCAAGTGCTAAGAGTGGCCTATTGGACAGTCTTAGGGAAGGTCTGATACAACAATACCCCTGGTGACAAGGTAATTGATATGTGCTTGATAAATGTAGTAAGCATTCCTGATGACAAGGATGATACCACCAATGACTAAATGGGGATCCAGAGTGATGAGTTTAGGATGTCTTAGTGATGTTTAGTGTGACTTAGAGATCTTAGACTTAGTTTGTAAGAGGTGAAGTGAGATTGTAATGAGCTTAGGTCAAGTGCAGTATAGGTAAATCCCTAGATTGCAAAGTTGACAAGACTGGGGTTTAAGACTGCCAGTCTTTCAACTACTTATACAAAACTAGAGTGCCAAAGATAGTACAGTAAATAAGGTTCATGGATCAACAATGATTGTGCAGCAATCAATGATGTCACATGACCTAGGGCATGTCCATAGGTATTGTTTCAAGGCACTTGCTTTGATACCTTGTAATGGTTTTCTTTTCCTTTTGTCTTTTTCTTTTATCTTTCTATATTTATTATAACATTTACTTGCTAAGGACTATTACTATACAATTAGCAAGGACTCAACTTTCTTGTCTTTATTTATCTTTGTTTACCTTTGGCTCATTTTGTTGAAAGATGGGCAATATCATAAATGGTGAACAGATTGTTTTGAGGTAGAGATAGCCTTATAAGCCAAGATGAAGCTAAAGCTAGAGGAGGACCATAGTCCAGATGTCATACATGACTAGAGATAGATCAGGCCTAGAGAGGTTGATCAGGCCTGTAAGATAAGAGAAGATGTGTACCAGAGGGTAGAGGGTACACAGAAGAAAGAGAGAGCTGCATAGAGCAGGTATGTCAGAAGAAGAGAACTCAGAGAGTAGAAGAGATACTCACCTCAGCACATGCAGAAGTGCTGAGGTGAGACAAAGACAAGGTAAAGAAGATATAGTAAGAGCAGGATAGAGTTTAAGAGGGGCTCAAACTATAAAGAGAAAAGGAAATAAAGGCATGTAGGTATGTCCAGCATCATAAGATAGGTAAAAATCAACATATTTCATGCTTGTGGCTGAGTCACATTACTTATACTACAGATGTGACTTACTGTGCACTACTGTGCACTCATCATTGATTGATGAACTTTACTATACTTAGCACTCTGGATTAGTATAAGTAGTTGAAAGACTGGTGGTCTTAAACCCCAGTCTTGTCAACTTCACAATCTAGGGATTCTCCTATTCTGCACTTGATCTAAGCTTGCTCTTCATCTTGCTTCACTCTAAGAACTAAGTCTAAGATCTCTAAGTCACTTAAGCATCACTAAAGACATCCTAACACTTGTCACTCTGGATCCTTGTTTAGTCATTGGAAGTATCATCCTCATCACCATCTTGTTGATCCCTCTCTTTATCATCATCAGGAATAGTTACTACATTTATCAAGCACATATCAACTACCTTGTTACCAGGGGTATTATTGTATCAGACCTTCCCTAAGACCATCCAATAGGCAGTAGGTATGGTAAGTGGCTCAGCCACAAGCATGAAATGAACAAAAGGTAAACAAAGATAAATAAAGATGAAGTGAAATGAGTCCTTGCTAATTGTATAGTAATAATCCTTAGCAAGTAAATGTTATAATAAATAAAGGAAGATAAAAGGAAAAGGATAAGTCTTTATAGTACTTGGAGCTAAGATCACACTTGTATGTAAATACTTAAGTACTATAAAGAGAAAAGGAAATGAGTCCTTACTATAAGTAGGAGCTAAGCTCACTGCTGTAGTTAATACTACACTTATAGTAAGTAATAAGACAAGAAAAAGAAGAAAGGAAAAGAAAACCATTATGAGGTGCCAAAGCAAGTGCCTCATAACATGCACAAGGTGACAGAAGCACCCCAAAATTTGACTCAAAGCACCCCCATGACCTCCAACAATATTTTGAAGATCTTGAATTCCACTTCAATCTTGCTCACATTCCAGACAACCAAATGTGTAAAATTCACACCCAACACTATGTTGACATTGATGTTCAGGACCTCTGGATGACACTGCCTACATACAAAGATACAGCAAAAACCTACAAAGACTTCAAAGTGGAAATTTATGAACAATACCCTGGGTCCAAAGTTACCTGGAAATGGACCCATGTGGATCTAGCCTTTCTTATACAAGGGCATAGACTCTTGGGTATGCAGTCACTAGGTGACTTCACTGACTATCACTGCCAATTTGTAGTCATTGCAGGTTTCCTGTGGAGCACCCAGTGGCTTTCAGAATACAAGCAGGGTAACCACTATTCAGAGGGCTTCCCACCTAGCTTGTGGGAATGTATTGCTCTACATTTACAGATTGTCCTGCCACAGTATGATTGTGAAAATGTGTATCCACTCAAGGACATAGAGGCAGCAGTGCACTATGTTCTTCATGACACAATGTCTGCAATTTGTGTGACAGGCACATTGACATCCACAACTACTTCCACTTCTTCACCACCTGTCACTAACATTAAAACAGAATTGCCCAAAGTACTGGACATGGATGCTTGGGCTCAGGCAATCACTAGAGTGCTTGAATCCCAACACATGACACATCCACAACTGCAAAGTACAGCACCACCATGCAAAAATGGTAATGTGTGCAATTTCTGTGGTGAGATGAACCACTATATTCATGAACATTTGGTCATCAATGACTACATCATGCAGGGTAAAATTAGTTGGAATGCTGATGGAAAAGTTGTTCTACCTACAGGAATCTTTGTGCCAAGAGGCATCACTGGACAATGGTTGCACAACTGTGTCAACAAGTGGCATCACCAAAACCTGGGAAATGTCAGTGCCAGCTAGATGATGCTGAACATGCAGGCAACAAATGACTGTGTCTTCAATAACACAGGCACCAGCTCATATCAGCTGCTGAAGGACAAGCATATTGTGAATCTCAAGCATGAGTCATATAACTTGCATTGCACACAGGTACCTTTCCAGCCTACCATCAGGATGCAAAGGCAATGCACAGAAGATAATCTTGTGGCTGGCAACAATTCTTGCAATGTGCCTGAGGTACCTCCACCTTGACAGTCTAACTCACATGCACCACAGTCAACTTGGGAGCTGACACCTCCTCAGGCTGAGACTACTCAGTTGGCAGCTCATAATGATAATGGTCCACCCATTCACCCTTTGCCCAGGCTTGAGATGCAACAATTCCCATGCCTGTGTCTGCCAATCCTGCACCATCATGCATTGTGCCTGCACAGAGAAAACCCAACATGTACCACATGGATCCACTGATTCATGACAAAGCTCATGTGGCAGAAGTCTTCCAATATGCTATAGAAATGCCAATAACTATCACCCATCATCAGCTTTACTCCATCACCCCAGAAGTCCACTACCAAGCTTGGGAGGTGATGACAGTGAAGAAAGTTCCCATCAACCCAATCCCCATAGCAGCTGCAAACTATGTGGAGGAGGACAATGGCAAAAATGACATCAATAGCTATGCTCAGACCATCTCTGATGAAAAGGTTTGTCACCTAGCACACAATATGCCACATGAATGTGAAGAAGTGGTCACATCTAGTTGGTGCAGCAAGCCTATTGTCATCCCTGACCCATATGAAGCATACTTGTGTGAATTCCTGCCTGGCCAGCCACCAGACTCACTCATGGTAGTGAAAGAGTTGGCATCCCTTTGCTCTATTTTGCCACTTGTTGACACAACCTCCATGTTGAGAGCATCATTGACCTGGGGTGCCAAGTGATCACAATGTCAGAAGAGGTTTGCCATTCACTTGGCCTAATTTATGACCTGAATGTGGTCTTAAATATGCAGTCAGCAAATGGTGAAGTTGACAGGTCATCAGGCCTTGCCCATAACATTCCATTTTTATTCAAAGATATCACACTATATTTGCAGGTTCATGTCATCTGCAGTCCCACATACAACATCCTACTCAGGTGACCATTTGATGTATTAACATGAAGCATCATTCACAACTTTGGAAATGAGGATCAGACAATCATGATCCATGATCCTAACATGGGGTCATTGGTGACTGTGCCTATGCTACTACATGGGTCCTGTCAATTCCAATTTCACCAAAAAGAAGTATTGGGTCTTTGTGATTCAAGGATCTGACCAAGTGTTGGGGAGATTGTGAAAATAATGATGTGTGCAGTTGTGAGAGCACTGACTCACTGGACATTTTTGACACATTTATTTGCAACAATCCCATTCCCATTTTTCATCTTTACACCACAAATCCCACTCCATCTATGCTTCCAGCTTCTGTTTTTCTTGATTCTTCAGACTCCACTGTTGCTGTGTATGGAATGAGAAGGTATAAGCCAGTAGCAAAGAAAGTGTGCATGGTTATGGCTGATCTCCCATTGCATTTTTGCATTATTTGCAATATACACAGTGATCCTCTTGCATCTATTCCTATACCAAATCCTCCACCATTTATTCCAGTCAGACACTATACTAACAAACACAGAGATATCATAGATAGAGCTCATGAAGGTGACTTCCTTTGGCCCACTGAGCACAATCTCATGCATCACTTTATGTGCCTACAGCACCTGGGTTTTGCATGGGATGACTCTGAGTGAGGATGTTTCCAGGAAGACTCCTTCCCACCCATTGAAATCCCCATTGTATAACACAAGCCTTGGGTACAGTGCAACATTCCCATTCCACCAGGCATCTATGACAAAGTCTGTTGCCTTATTACCAAAAAGATTGTAGCCAGCATCTACAAGCTGTCCAATTTGTCATATTGGTCTTGCTGGTTTTGCGTTGTCAAAAAGGATGTTACAAGGCACTTGCCTAGGCACCTCATAATGGTTTTTGTTTTTCTTCTTTTCTTTTTTCTTTTCTCCTACTTATTAGTAAAGTGTAGTATTATTACTACAAATGTGAGCTCAGCTCCACTTTACTTAGTAAGGACTCATTTCCTTTTCTCTTTTATAGTACTTAAGTATTTACATACCTCCAAGTACTATACTAGACTTATCTTTTCCTTTTCTTTATTTATCTACATCTACTTGCTAAGGACTATTACTATACAATTAGCAAGGACTCATCTCACCTTGTCTTTGTTTATCTTTGTTTACTTCCTGTTTGTTTGACACTTGTGGCTGAGCCACTTATGATACCTATGGACATGTCTTAGGTCTTGTGACCTTTAATGATTGCTGTGCAATCATCATTGATCCATGAACCTTATTTACTTGTACTATCTTTAGGACTCTGGTTTTGTATAAGTAGTTGAAAGACTGGTGGTCTTAAGCCCCAGTCTTGTCAACTTCACAATCTAGGGATCCTCCTTTACTGCACTGATGAGCATCACATGCACGTAACGCTGGAAAACAACCATCAGTGACATCAGGCGAACACAGCAACATTAACGCACTGCACACAAAAATCATCCACAGTCACTATAATCATGCATTCATGCAGGTGTTGGAAAACAATACTGGGTCAGCCGACAAGGGATAGGATGAATAGGCTGAGGCATGGTCTAGACCCACCAAAGTAACCATGGAGGTACGAGTCATGAAGTCAGCATTTGGTGCAATTGGTGCTATTCCTCTTTTGCTCATCCGCTATAGTATGATACTTTATTCACTTGCATACAGACTCCACTTCATTTCAAATATCCCTATGATTGACCCTACACTGTAAATTTTCTGTTGTGTTTTGTTGTGCTCCAGTCTTGGAGCTAGGCTTGTATTTAGATAGCACATTGTCTGTCGAAATGACCAGATTTCCCCCACCCTCAATTTGACTTCTTCTCCCATCTGAGTCGATAATCAAAAAGTGAGTATCAACCTTCCCTCTGCATGTCTTATTATCGAGAAAAGTGCACATTCCCCATAAGTTGCATTTATCATTGCATTGCGTAGTGTTCTCCATTGCATTCTCCATTGCGTTGCACTGCATTACGTTCTCTACTGCATCGTGTTTTGTGTCCACTACATTGGATTTTCTATCATGCTCTCTATTGTGTCATTTTGCATCCGTCTTATCATGTCATATCACCAGTTTATTACCCAAGTCACGTTCCTCTAGTAGCTCTAGTCGAATCGCACTATTGCGCTTATCGTGCTTAACTACTAATCCTCTCTACTTTGGTGTCTAGGGAACTTTACGGCTCACACCCTCCAGCAATTGCTGTGGTTGTGGTTACTTTCCCCCTTCAGCCTGGCACAGCACCTATCAGTGCTTGACCCAAGCTCACTATAAACTCACTTCACTCTAAGAACTAAGTCTAAGATCTCTAAGTCACTCTAAGCATCACTAAGACATCCTCAACTTGTCACTCTGGATTCTCATTTAGTCATTGGTGGTATCATCCTCATCACTATCTCATTGATCCCTCTCTTCATCATCATCAGGAACATTTATTATGCCTATCAAGCACATACCCACTATCTTGTTACCAGGGGTATTGTTATAACAAACCTTCCCTAAGACCATCCAATAGGCCACTCTTAGCAAAGGATGGTACTGGTCTCTGGATTGTGCACAGTCTTGAACTGCTCAATGTGGTGATGATCCAACACTCTGGTGTACCCTCATTTACAGACCTTCTCACAGTGCAATTCACAGGTCACATTTGTGGTGCAACATTGGATCTATATGTCAGCTATGATGAGTGATCACTTGCAGAATTATCACAAGATCTAACCACATTTCAGTCACCATTTGGCATGTTGTGCCTTGTTACCCTTCTGATGGGGTGGACAAATTCTGTTCCTATTTTCCATGAAGATGTTACTCACATTCTACAGTCCAAAATCCCACATGTCACAGTACCATTTATTGACAACATACCAGTCAAGGGTCCTGACACCAATTACCATGATGCTGATGGTAAATACAAAACAATCCCTCAGAATCCCAGCATCTGATGCTTTGTTTGGGAACACTTTCAAAATCTTAACTGCATTGTCCAGTGAATGAAGTACACTGGGGGCAGATTTTCAGGGCACAAGATGGTGCTCTGTGCTCCAGACTTCAACATAGTGGGACACTGTTGTACTCCAGAAGGTCACATTCCTGATGAATCACACATTGCAAAAATATCCAATTGGGGTCCATGCCATGACTGCTCTGATGTTTGCATGTTCCTTGGTACTGTCAGCATTCTTCACATCTTTATTCACAATTTTGCACAGTGTGCTCATGCTGTCACCATGCTTACTCATAAACTCAACCCTTCACCTTCAGTCCAGAGCAACTAGCAGTGCAAGAAGATTCAGAAAACAATGGGCAACACTATTTTGCATGTTTCAGCTCAATAATGCTTAATGATCAACAGTCATGCTGTTCACAAGCCAAACTTGAGATCTACAGCTTATTCCACACCCTGTGCACATTAAAACTCTACCTCATAGGCATTTGAAATCTCTTCATCAAAGTTGATGCCTGGTATATCAAAGGCATGCTAACCAACCCAGACCTTGCTCCTTCTGTGAGTGTCAATCAGTGGATCATTGGTATCCTTGCATTTCACTTCACACTTGTGCATGTACCTGGTGTGGTCCATGGTCCAGATGGACTGTTGTGGAGGCCTTCACAGCCTGGTGTGAGGCCGATGCTATGTCAAAGCTGAACAACTGAGGAAGAAGCTAAAAAGGACAATCATGCTTGGACTAGTGGATATCCCAGATATATTAGTATAGTAAATAAGAGGAGAGAGGAGTACTGTACCTAGTGGATATCCCAGATGATCAGAACTGGGGAATAAACCGCTAGGAGTCCTATGTATATATAGTACCCTGAAGTGTGCACAGACCATGCAGTACAGTATAGAGCCGGAGAATGAGAAAGTATAGTAATGATGTCATACTTAATAATAGAGGAGATGCATAAGTGCTGACTGAGGCTCCGCAGTAGCTGTGGGAGTGATTGGTGATACTCCACAGCAGGTGTGAGAAGAAGGAGTCATAACTAAATATAGAACAGGCCAATTGGAGATTGGATGATATACATGTCATCAGCTGATAAAGACGAAGAAAAGGAATGCATGACCATGGGAATTGCTTTGATAGATCAGGAGCAATTGTAAGATCTATGATGACAGAGACATAAGAAAATAGAGGAAAATAATAGCAGCCTGACACCTGGTGATAAGCCTGAGGTTGATGATGAAGATGTTGTGCAGGTAGAAGTGGTGCAGTGGCGAAGGTGATGGGATGGCAATCAGATGGGGAGGAGAGACCAGATATGTGGTGGGAGGTGATGGTAGATGATGAGGGCAGAGAAGGAGATCACAAAGAAGAGAAGAGACCACTCCTAAGAAGGAGAGAGGGAGATGTCCACTTGTATTTCTAGACACTACTAGATCTACTAATATACAGAACACAGATGTGCACAGACTGTGCTGACTAAAATAGTGTGGGCTGTGGGTCTGGAAGGAGAGAAGAGCAATAAAGAGATCAAAGAAGATCTAAGAAGATCAGATAAGATCAGATAAAGCTAACAGAAGAGGATTTTGATGAATGGATTGACTACTTTTATGGTTTTATGCATATTATTAACCTGCCATTTCTGTGTCTCCACACTACCTCCCAATCCATCACTGTGTTAGCTAACAGCATACCAGAATCCCCACAGTGGAGGGTGATACAGTATCACAACCAGATGGTGAAAGCATGCCAATGGAACCAATTCCACAAAATGCTGCAGTGCTGCAACAGGACAAGTGGCTTATTGCAGTTCATGCATGGCTGAACAACCTACAGTGCCCAGCTGATGTCAATGATGCACAGTATGTGAGATTCATGCACTATTGTACTAAATTTTTCATGGTTACAGGATGGCTCTGGTGAAAAGACCCATATGGCCAGCACAAAGCAGTCCTCTTTTATGAGGAGCAATTACCCATTCTGCAATCTGTGCACAATGATATCAGTCATTGGGCTATTTATGCAACACACATGTTAATTCACAAACAGTTCTGGTGGCCTCAATTGCTGTGAGATGTCACCTGGTTCATGTGGATGTGCCATATCTGTCAACTGCAGCAGATTAGGAATGTCTTGCTGCCCCCAACAGTTGCAATGCCAGCACTCTTATTCACCAAAATGTACATGGATTCCATGCACATACCTCCATTGGGTGGATATAAGTACATTGCACAAGGTCATTGCTCACATTATCCCAAGTTTTGTATGCTGCATTCCAAGACAGCAAAGTCCCTCAGCAATTGGATATTCAAAGATATCCTTTGTCACTGGGGAGCACTTATGGACATTGTGTCAGACAATGGCATGCCATATGTCAAAGCACTCAACTATTTGGCACAGTGGTATCACATCTGACATATTTGCATTTCTGGTTACAATTCACATGCCAATGGCATTATCAAGCAGCCATATTTCAATGTACACCAGGCTTTGTTCAAGGCTGCAGATGGTGACCAGTCAAAATTGTTTCAGGTTGTGTATTCCATATTTTGGGCTGACCATGTTACAATTTGTAGATGCATGGGGTGTTCCCCTTATTTTGCTGTTACTGGCACACACCCTAGCCTACCCCTCAACATTGCTGAAGCTACCTATCTCATTCCACCACCCGATTCCATTTTATCCACCACCAACCTTATCTCTCACAGAGCAATCACACTCCAGAAGTGACAAGAGCATCTCACAGAGCTACACTCCACAGTATTCAACACATGACAGGAAGCTGTGGACAGATTTGAATGTGAATTTAACATGACTATCCATGGCTTCAACTTCCAGCATGGCACTCTTGTCCTTATCCACCACACAACAATCAAAAAAGCATGCTCTCACTCAACAGAGGGGGTGCATATATACTCTGTGAACTTGATGGTTCAGTTCTCAACAGGCCTATCACAGCATTTCACATCATTCCCTATTTGCATGACAAGCAATTCTGCTGCCTCTGCTTGATGACCTTATCAGCATCACAGCAGGTCATCTCCATCAACTGGAGTCTACCTCTCTAGATGATGTCAAAGAAAATGACAATGAGTGTGACTAAGCACATGTTTCTTTTCCTTTTCTATCTTTCTTTCTTTCTTTCCCCATGGAGTTTGTCTATTGTTCCAGTTCTCCCATTTGCTCCCTCACTGTCACCATTTTATTTCCATTTGTAGGTTGTAACTATAAAATGCAGACATGTGGTGATATGTGCTGCAGTATTGTGATGGCAGAAACTACAACCATAACCACAATGATTGCTGAGGGATGCAAGTTGTAAGATTCTCTAGACACCAAAGTTGTAATAGTTAGTAGTTTAGTGTAAATGTGATAACACTATGTGACTGGGGCAACAAAAGGGAGATACAACATGGATGCGACACAATCATTGTAACAATGACCACACAGTAGTAGACACAATGCAGTAATATCTCAATGCAACACAATGGAGAACACAATGCAATGCAATGCAATAATAGATGTGACCTACAAGGAATGCACACTTTCTTGATAATGAGACATGTGGAGGGAAGAGTGGAATGCACTTTTTTCACAAATTGACTTGGACAAGAGAGGGGAGATAAATTGTGGGCAGGGGAAATCTCTTCATTTCTGATAGATGATGTGCCATTTAAATACAAGTCTAGCTCCAAGGCTGGAGCATGACAAAACAAAACAGAAAATTTACAACATAGGGTTGATCATAGGGATATTTGCAATGAGGTGGAGTCTGGATGTGAATGATTAAAGTATCATGCTATATAGATGAGTGAAATAGGAAAAGTGCCAATTGCACCAAATGCTGACTTTGCAACTCATGACTCCATGGACCACATCTTGGCCTATACATCTTATCAGTCCTGTTCCTTATCAGCTAAACCCAGTCCTATAGTCCAATGCCTAAACACATGTGTGATTGATGTGACTGCAGATGCTTGTCACATGCAGCATGTTAATGTCACTGAGTTCACCTGATGTTGCTGATGGTCATTTTCCAGTGTTACATGCACATGATGCTCATCACTGTGTCCTCACTGTCACCACTGGCCTCTTGGCTGTCCTCATCAGCCATGGGCAAGCTTTGTGGCAGTCACATGGCTGTCACCTTCTGTGCACACACTGGAGTGCCCTTGTGCATCTGCCATTTGCCCACTGCCTGCATCTGGAGGGGCTTCTGTGACCATTTGGGTATGATGACTTTGGGCTTCTGCCCATGTGTGCCACTACCTGCCAGTGGTGCCAGTGGTTCAGCCTCTGCTGTGGCCCACTCAACCTGTGCACACTCTTCAGTCACTCAACCTCTGTTGGTTTTTTTTTCATTACCTTATGATGCTGATCACACTGTTTACTTATTTAGTATACTTATCTCCATCTCATCTTATTGGTATTTCTTTTCTCTTCTCTTTCTTCTGTGTACCCTCTGCCCTCTGGTACACATCTCCTCTTATCTTATAGATGTGGTCTTAAGCTCTGCTCTGTCTTACAAGGACTGTGGCCTTGTCTCTTTCTATCATGGCCCTTGGGCTCTACTCTTATTAGTTTCATGTCATGGTGTCTGCTTCCCTAGCTGTGCTGCCCAGTTTCAACAGCCTCATCATCTCCCATGCCAGGGCCACCAGTCAATCAGCCCTGTTGCATGCTGCCTGCTCCTGTGCCTCCTGCTCCATGCATCCCCATGTCTCATGCTCCTTGCATTCCCTTTCTGTGGCTTCCTCCAGCTCCAGTTCATGCTCAATTGCATTGTTGGCCACTCAGGTGAATTCCTTGACCTGTGCCAGTGGGAGGAATTCCCATGCCCACCTCAGCCAGCTTGGTTGAGCCATGGCTGCCATGACATCACAGATGCCTTCCACAAAGAATGCCATGTTGGCTGCCATGCCATTGTGCTGCTGGTGCATTTCCTGTGCACTCCAGGTTAGTGAAGATGACTGGCCAGTGCCTTATGTCACATACTAGAAGTGTTGTGGTGCCTGCAGTCCACATGCAATACACCTCCTTGTCAAGCCCTTCACCCTGTGGATGCTTGTTGAGTGCCATATACATGCATGCTCAAATGCACATGAGCACACAGTTGGAGGGGTAGCAGTGAGGGAATGCTAAGAGCAGCCTATTGGGCAGTCTTAGGGAAGATCTAAAATGTTACTCCTGGTAACTAGAGTTTGGATATTGGCTTGATGAACGTAATAGAGGTTCCAGATGACGATGAAGAGTGGGATTAATGAGATGGTTATGAGGATAATTCCACCAATAATGATACGGGGATCCAGGTTGACTTAGCGTAAGAAGTCTTAGTGATTGTTTTAGTGACTTTAGTGTTCTTAGACTTAGTTCTGAGAGAGTGAAGCGAGTGATTAACAAGCTTAAATCAAGCGCAGTATAAGGAAGATTCCCTAGATTGTGAAGTTGACAAGACTGGGGTTTAAGACCACCAGTCTGTCAACTATTTATACAAAACTGACGATCTAACTATAGTAAAGTTGCGCAGTAGAGCGCAGTAAGTAAATGGGAATGCGCAGTAAAGCGCAGTATAGTACGCGTCCATGTGATGTAAGTGGCTCAGCCACAAGCGCGAAGTGAACTAGAGGTAAACAGATGTAAATAAAGACGAGAAAAGAGAGTCCTTGCTAATTGTATAGTAATAGTCCTTAGCAAGTAAATGTTATAATAAATAAAAGAAAGATAAAAGAGAAAAGATAAGTCTAATATAGTACCTGGAGCTATGCTCACACTTAAGTATGTAAATACTTAAGTACTATAAAAGAGAAAAGAAAAGATAAGTCCTTACTAAGTAAAGTGGAGCTAAGCTCACACTTGTAGTAATAATACTACACTTTACTAGTAAGTAAAAGAGAAAAGAAAAAAGAAACGCGTTCCGAGGTGCCAAAGCAAGTGCCTCGTAACATGAATCATCTGCTAAGAATGGCCTATTGGACAGTCTTAGGGAAGGTCTGATACAACAATACCCCTGGTAACAAGGGAGTTGATATGAGCTTGATAAATGTAGTAACTGTTCCTGATGACAATGAAGAGTGGGATCAACAAGATAGTGATGAGGATGATACTGCCAATGACTAAACGTGGATCCAGTGTGATGAGTTGAGGATATCTTAGTGATGCTTAGTGACTTTCGAGATCTTAGACTTAGTTCTTAGGAGTGAGAAGTAAAGCAAGTTTGTAGTGAGCTTTAGGTCAAGTGCAGTATAGGAGAATCCCTAGATTGTGAAGTTGACAAGACTGGGGTTTAAGACTGCCAGTCTTTCAACTACTTATACAAAAATAGAATACTAAAGATAGTACAAGTAAGGAGGGTTCATGGATCAATGATGATTGTGCAGAAATCAATGATATCACATGACTTAAGACACATATGTAGGTATAGTTAGTGGCTCAGCCACAAACATGAAATGAACTAGGAGTAAACAAAGATAAACAGAGATGAGATAAGACAAGTCCTTGCTAATTGTATAGTAATAGTCCTTAGCAAGTAAATGTAAGTGAATAAAAAGGAAAAGATAAGTCTTTATAGTACTTGGAGCTAAGCTCACACTTATGTATGTAAATACTTAAGTACTATAAAGAGAAGAGGACATGAGTCCTTACTATAAGTAGGAGCTAAGCTCACAGCTGTAGTTAATACTACACTTATAGTAAGTAAGATAAAAGAAAAAGACAAAGAAAAAAAAAAAAAGAAACCCACTACAAGGTGCCAAAGCAAGTGCCTCATAACATCATCCCTTCTGGCTGTGTCTTGCATCTGACTGCATTGACTGTCCACAGTCAAGATTTCAGTTGGGAGGAGATGATGAGCATCACATGTGTGTAACACTGGAAAACAACCATCAGCAACATCAGGTGAACACAGTGACATTAACACACCACATGCAATAATCATTTGCAGTCACATCAATTGCACATTTGTTTAGGCATCAGAATACAGGACTGGTGTGAGGCTCACACTAGACAGTGAGGTCACAAAGGTAAGAGGAGGGAATAGGCAAGGGATGAGACAATACACTCAGGATGAAGTCACACTGAAAGGCAGATATCCCATATGTATAAAGCTAAGAAAATACATGCTACTAGAGTGCCCTATATATACTAAAGGGATCAGCACACAGACCATGTGCTATCACTGTAGGGCAGGCATACATAAGTAAAGATGTGCAGCATCTGTGAGAACTATCAGTAAGCAATGCATAGCATTGCACAGCATCAATAAGCAACTGTGAGAATATGTGTCATATGTGTACAGTAATCAGTCTGATGATGAATGGATATGAGTCATAGATAATTGTGATAAGATCTAGTGATGATCTGATAAGATGAGATATGATATCTCTAGTAGATCTTGAGTGATAAGAGTAAAAGAAATTGTAAAATGAAGATAAAAATAAGTACATCCTGACAACTGGGTTTGGCCAACAAGGAGTGGGACTGATAGGCCAAGACACAGTCCATGGAGTCATGAGTCATGCAGTCAGCATTTGGTGTGATCAGTGCTTTTCCTTTTTTGCTCATCCATTATAGTATGATACTTTATTCATTCACATCCAGGCTCCACTGCATTTCAAATATCCCTATGATCAACCCTACATTGTGAATTTTCTGTTTTGTTTTGTTGTGCTCCAGCCTTGGAGCTAGACTTGTATTTAGATGGCACATTGTCCATCAGAAATGAATAGATTTCCCCAACCCATGATTTGTCTTTCCTTCCCTGTCTGAGTCAGATTATGAAACAGTGCACTCCACTCCTCCCTCCACATAACTTACAATCAAGAAAGTGCACATGCCCTGTAAGCTGCATTTATTATTGTGTTGCATGCTTCATTGCATTGTGTTGCATTCTCTATTGCATTGCATTTTGCATTCTTTTCTGTGTTGCATCTACTACTGCATTGTCATTGTTGTGATTATCACATTGCATCCATGTCATACCTCCCCTTTTATCCCCCTGTCACATCACATTATCACATTTATTGCTCTAAACTACTAACTTCTACAACTTTGGTGTCTAGAGGATCTTACAACTTGCATCCCTCAGCAATCATTGTGGTTGTGGTTGTAGTTTCTGCCATCACCATCCCACAGCACATATCAGTATGATGCTCATCAGCACAACAACAACAAAATGGAAAAAGCTGTCATATCTATGCATTGCAGTACTCAGCCATCAGTCATGATCACCTCTTATGCAATCCTCATGCATATGGCCTGGGATATGCTCAAAACCACCTATGGCAAGCAATCTGCCATTTTGGCATTCATTGACTTCCAGTCACTGTTCACCTGCAAGTATGATATGCACTCTCTACTCACTGCCCAACTCAACACACTACTCATATCACAAGAACATCTCTCATCCTCCAGAGTCACCATCATCAAGCAGCAAATGTGTTTCATTCTACTAAATGCACTCCTGTCATCCTGGCACACATTCTCCTCAGCTGTCCAACCTTGATGAACTGCACATATCCATCATTTGTGGCCATATTCTCAACAAAGAGGCTAGATTGATGCCATGCTCCACTTTATCTGCCTTTCAACTCCCCACAAACTCCAGCTCTGGTAGAAGGGGTAACTTGTTTTGCTCACATTGTAAATGCAAGAACCACACCATCAAGAACCGCTGGATATTGCATGGAATGCTGGAAGATGTGAAGCTGAGGTTAGAGAAGTGGAAAAATAAGGGATCTGGGAGTGGAGATGGGACTGGGACTGCTAGTGTACATGTGATGTCTTCCTCCTCTGTATTCAGTGCCTGCTACTACCTGGGTGAGTCCAGCTGAATGGATGCTGGACTCTGGATGCACAAATCACATTACACCACATAAAGAAGACCTTGTGGACTATGTCTCCACCCCCTATGAAGTGTCACTGTTGGCAACAGGTCTACCATTGCAAACCTTGGGCTAGGAACATGCACACAAACACATATTCTACCTGATGGATATCCCCTTTCCATCTCCCTATCCTGCATCCTGCATGTTCCTGGTGCTTCAGGGAGGTTTTTGTCTGTTAGCAAACTTGATCAGCTTGGGTTCTGGGTCATCTATGAAGCTGGCTCCTGCACCATCATGAAAGATGGAAGCATCTTCAGCATTGGCACACTCAATAATGGCACATACTGGGTTCCCTTGTCAACAGGCACTGGTCTACATGCTGTTGCTGCCCTGACAGTCCACCTATGGCATGAACACCTTGGTCACCTTTCTGAAGCTGTCATCAGTAGGATCAAGCCACCTCAGCTTGCTGGTTTTGGGGTTCCAGTCTCCAGCAGCCCTTCCTCACCTTGCTCTGGCTGCCTACAAGGAAAGCTGCCTCATGCCTCCTTCTGCCTCTCACACTCATGCCACTGAGGTGCTTGGCCTGGTTCATTCTGACCTGGTTGGGCCTGTCAGCACAGTGTCCATTGGCTCAGCCAACAGTTACTTTTCCACCTTCCTGGATGACTACTCAGGATATGGCATGGTATACCCTCTTCACTGAAAGGATCAGTTGTCACTGGTTCTTGAACACTACCTGGACTGTGTCCATACCTTGTTTGGCCATTGGCCCAATGTCCTGTGCTTGGATAGAGGGGGCAAGTACATCAACACCAAGGTTGAAGCCCTGCTCTTGGAACATGGGATTTCTCATCACCACACCATGCCTTACTCTCTGCAGCAAAATGGGCATGCAGAGTGCTGGAATTGGACCATATTGGATTGTGTGCTCTCCCTTCTCCATCACACCAGCCTCTCTCCAGCCTGTTGTCTCAAGTGGCATACACCCCCACATCACATTGGTCTCCCTCTGCTGACCCTCCTGATGTCTCACATCCCCAGGTTTTTGGTTGTAGGGCCTGGGCCAAGACTCCAGATCATCATCAGCATACCAAACTGGACCCCCACTCAAAACCTCTTCCCTTTGTTGGGTATGTTAACATGTGTTGCTCTGTGCACTAGCACCCATTCCCCACACTTACCTTACATCAGCATGGTCTGTGTGCAGTACCTACAAGTATATTAGGTCTTGTGTTAGGACACTGATATTTAGTCAATTACTCTACATCCCTCCCTCCCTAGCCAGCTCACTCACTCACTACTACTATACTTCTGCAATGCTTGGGTTGTAACTACTCTTTCTGGGCTTTTGCCCTGTATGTTCACACCTCCTCCTCATCCTCCTCAAATGGAGTGACCAGCCTTGGGTATAGCCATCACACTGAACATCTAAGTGTCAACAGGAACAGGGTATGAGTCAGGTACCAAGGGGTGGGTCTTCTGGGACAAGGTGTCCTGGTGCACAGTAGTGAGCTGCAACATTGTCTTTGATGAGATGGTCTTCCCAGCTGTTGACACCTCATCCATGCTGACTGTCTTTGATGCTTCTCTGCCTGCACCTCTGGCCATTCCTCCCAACAACTCTGACAATGGATGCTCTGCCTCATCTGATTCTGAGGGTGGAAATGGTGCCAGTGCCCCTGCTGATGTTGGCATTGGTGCTCCTTGCCCTGATCCTGATCCAGTTGAGTGTCCTCCTCCAGTCATACCATTGCCTCCACTCCCTGCACTGCCTGTGGCTCCTCCACATGTGCAGGGTCCTGCTGTTGGCACTCTTTCCCCCCATGTTCATGCACATTGCACAGCTTGCCTTGATGATAGTCCTACAGAGGCTCCACCTGCTGGGTGACAGTGCACTTCTCCTGCTGGTCATAGGCATGCAGTGCCTGTTGCTGTTGGTGCACTTGATGCTCCTGGCCTTTGCCACTCCCAACATATTGGTTGTTGCCCTGCCTGTTTTGCAGACAGTTCCTACAGTCTGCACACTTTTGTGGACATCCTTGGTGAGGGGGTATCTGACAATGCTGATGATGTCTTCACCATGCCTCAGTGTTATGAGGCACTTGCTTTGGCACCTCATAATGGTTGTTTGTTTGTTTTTCTTTTATCTTACTTACTAGTAAAGTGTAGTATTATTACTACAAGTGTGAGCTTAGCTCCACTTTACTTAGTAAGGACTCATTATCTTTTTCTCTTTTATAGTACTTAAGTACTTACATACTTAAGTGTGAGCTTAGCTCCAGGTACTATATTAGACTTATCTTTTCCTTTTTTTATCTTTCTTTATTTATTATAACATTTACTTGCTAAGGACTATTACTATACAATTAGCAAGGACTCATTTCTTTTGTCTTTATTTATCTTTGTTTACATCTTGTTCATTTCATGCTTGTGGCTAAGTCACATTACTTACACAACAGACATGACTTACTGTGCATTACTGCACATTACCATGTATTGCTGCACAATACTGCACTTCACTGTGCAACTTTACTATACTTAGCACTCTAGTTTTGTATAAATAGTTGAAAGACTGGCAGTCTTAAACCCCAGTCTTGTCAACTTCACAATCTAGGGATTCTCCTATAACTGCACTTGATCTAAGCTCACCTTTCATTTCACTTCATTCTAACAACTAAGTCTAAGATCTCTAAGTCACTTAAACATTGCTCAGACTATCTAAACTCATCACTCTGGATCCTCATTTAGTCATTAGTGGAATCATCCTTATCATTATCTTGTTGATCCCTCTCTTCATTGTCATCAGGAACAATTATTACATCTATCAAGCACATATCAATCACCTTGTTACCAGGGGTATTATCACATCAGACCTTCCCTAAGACCATCCAATTGTCAGGATGCGTTATTTTTCCTTTTATTTTTATGATTTTCCTTTGCCTTATCGCTCAAGATCTGTAGTTATATCTTATCTTATCTGACTAGATCTTTTGCGATAATCTATGACTCATTCTTCATTCATCATCAGGCTGCTTACTCTTTACTTATGACACATATTCCCACAGACACTTACAAATACTCCCACACTGACTGTGCAATGCTGCACATTACTTACTGATCGTTCTCACGCATGCTGTGCATGACATCATGCTATCCCCACTTCCATACTTCAAATGCCTGCCCTACAGTGACATACATGGTCTGTGCACACAGGCATTTACTATATATACTGTACTTCGTATTGTACTTGTTCTTTAGCTTAGTACTTCTGAGATATCCACTTCATAGTGAGTTAGTCTCTGGAATACTATCATCCCTTATCCTCTTTCTCTCCTCTAAGTTCTGTTGTGTGACCTTGCTAGTCATGTCAGCCTCACAATAGTACTAAGCTCTTTAGTGACCCCACACTCCTCTCTCAAACATCTTTGTGTCTGAATCATCATTCCCCTCCCTACTCATCTAAGAACATGAATATCTGTTTTTACGGTTTCAAATTTTTCATAGTCAGCTACAGTGCTGGGCCTTACATTGCCTCAGCAAGTAGTGCAAGGGTGTCTTACCACTTAGTGGAGCACCACAAACCCCCTGACAACCGTTCAGACCAGGGTTATGATAAATTTTACTGTATCAGAGAATTCTTTCGTATTATACGAGTAGTAACTAGCACTTTACCTATCACCACCTTCCACTTTGCATTTGAAAGGCTTACACCCTTGAAAAAGGTGTAAAGAGTTTTCACTTCATGCAATTTTATATCTCACCATTCTGAGAATTCTCTGCTTGGAAAAGAGGACTAGGTTGGGCAAATCATATGCCAGACTTACCTCTTCATTACCTGCACCTACCCAACCCCACACATCACAAGCTCTCATCCAATATTACAGAAATGCATTCCAATATTGTTGACAACAATCCATCTGGTTCTTTAAACTCCACAATCCCTACTTCCATGATCACCCTGATGAATTCCCATGGCACTTCTTTCCAAACTACTGGGAAAGAACCAGCCCATATTATAATTTGATCCCCCAAGCATACATCTTCTGAAACAAGCAATGACGAGCTCAGGACCCAGCAATTGGGAAATGAGGAATCCAGCTCCTATGATCAAAGATTCATCAGCAGAAGTGGAAAGGGAAAGAACAGCAGAAATGGAAAGGGAAAGAAGACAGGTGGAAACTGCCAGACTGTGCATCACAGATCTGGAGGATACAGTGGAGATGATGAAAACAGCAATGGAGGAGCAACATATTGTGTCGCAAAAGCAGAATACCCAATTCTTGGAGATGGGAACTGCATTGGCACAAATAACCAACTCATTGGCCAATATCACAGCAATGATGAGTGCTATGAGACCAGAGTCTACATATATCCCTGAAAGGGAGACTGGGCGCACTCAGACTAAGGTTCACACCAAAGAGAGAGGAAATCCAGCCATAACTAGCTGGGGTATATTCAGCTATACTAAAGAAGCCTATATACTCTAAGTAATGGCACACAGACCAGTGCGCAGTACTACAGGGCAGGCTCTACAGTACAATACCGCAGTAAGCTAGGGAACATGCCAAAGGTGCATGCTATGACCTCATGGTCTAGGCATAGCCAGAATATCCTAGACCGGCACGGCAGTAAGTGTGATAAGATAAGATAAGATCAGAAAGACTGAAGGGAGAGATGATCTTATCTAATCAGATAACAAGAAAAACAATAAATGAAATGAAATGAAATAAAGTGCTAAATGCTCCAAAATATGAAGCCTGACAAGTGCCCAGCCAACCCTACGCCCTACAGCAGTAGGTACATCTGGCCCATCTGCAGGCCTAGGGGCCCACATGTTTGCCCAACACAGAGTCAAAGTTTCTGCGCCTACACCATTCTTGGGGAAGCATGACAAACTTGATTCTTTTATACAGGAGCTATTCCTAGTATTCACAGCAAACAAGACGTGGGTAGACAATGATTGTATCACATATGCCCTATCCTATATGATAGGAGGAAGTGCAGAAGTGTGGAGGAATCTTCAAGTCACCAAACAGCAATTGCACGAGGCTAACCCCCTCAACCCACTCCACCCCATACCCTTCCAAGATTGGGTAGATTTTGATAACAAACTATGTGCACAATCTGGAGATCCAGACGAAGCCCATACAGCACAACAGGAACTTCATAAAATCAGACAAATGGGAAAAACAGCAGAGGAATACACTACACATTTTCTCCTCATTGCAGCCAAAGCAAAATATGATGACCAAGCTCTCATAGATTGCTATCACAGAGGATTAAATAATGAACTCCTGCAAAGGATATACAACATCAATCCTCCTCCTGTTACCTACCTAGAATGGCAACAAATGGCTCAAACTGCAGACAGACATTGGCGGGAATACAAACAACTTATGCAAACTAGAGGTCCATCAAATTGGACTCCTAGAAACACTTATACACAATCCTAGCCACAATGGAATGTCCAAAGCAACCCCCCAATGCAGAAAGTGAGCAATGCCATGGTACCCATGGATGTTGATAGGGTGCAGAGAAGAAAGATGATCATTTGTTACAACTGCAGGCAAGAAGTGTCAGGATCGTCAAGCCTATGGTGGACATCCATAGCACGAGACCACTGACTCCTGACGTATCCCTGCTCTCCTTTGGAGAGGCTTACTGGGAGCTGCCCTGGATCTAGTCCAAGGGATGAGAGGACTCAGACTAAGAAGAGGGGATTGAACCAGCTGTAACAAGCTGGGGTCTATTCATCTAGCTACCTATCTACTTATAGTACTAGAACATGCGCACAGACCAGGCGCAGTACTGAAGGGCAGGTCTACAGTAACTAGAAGTGCAGCAAGTGTGTGAGTACTGCTGACAGATGTGCAGCATCTGTGGGAACAACCCCGAGAAGACCGAAACAACAGTAAGTAAGATATCTAACAAGATAAGATGTAAAAGATAAGATGAAGATATTATCTTATCAGATGATCTAAAGAGAAACAATAAAGAAAAGAAATAATAACAGTAGGGAATAAAGTCAGTGGTAGGAGTCTGACAAGAAGGGCACATATCACGTGAATGCCCACAGAAGGGGAAGAAGAGTATCAGGGAGATTCATGAAGACATCAGGCAGATGTCAACAGAAGATTTCCAAAAGATGATGAATGACAAATGGGAAAAGAGGGGACTGCCTGTAGATAGACAGGGTTTTGCCAAGGACAATCAGTAGATACTGCTGCATTGTCCTCAAATCATTTCTCGGTTCTATTTCCTGATGATGGTGCTGTTGACCATGCCAATGTATGCAATCCCGTAATCAATGATGAATGCATTATTTCAAATCATCAGGAAAAGAAAGAGAAAGAGGTATCTGAGAGTATGGTCTCTCACAAAGAAGAAAAGCACAAAATCATGGGGGTAAAAACAGAACTACCCATGATCAAAGTAGAAATCAAGATGGTAGACACCAGAGCAACAGTAACTGTGGATGCATTACTCAACTCTGGAGCCACAACATGTTACATTGATGAACAATTCATAATACAAAACAACTTAAACACAAAAAAACTACCAATCGCAATTCTGGTGTATAACGTCGATGGAACGAAGAATGAAAATGGATCTATATGAGAAACCATAGATCTAATTCTGAAAACTTATGACCATACTGAAAGAACTACGTTCTGTGTCACTGGTCTAGGAAAAACCAATTTAATTCTTGGAGAAACATGGCTTAAAATCCACAACCCAGAAATCGATTGGCAATCAGGATTAGTAATGTTCTCTAGACTAGTGTAAAAACCTGTTGCGTTGCAACATGGAGTAATAGGACATCATCTGAGAAAGTATACATAGGTTGTTGCAACAGAACC